>JAODAC010008730.1:17069-27889 GCA_027575185.1 Mimaenictus wilsoni
AATCAACTTGATCAACACTTCATCAAGATTTGGATGAACCTGGTCAACTTAATCAACTTGATCAACACTTTAATCAACCTGATCAACATTTTAATCAACTTGATCAACGTTTCATCAAGATTTGGATCAATCTGGTCAGCTTAATCAGCTTGATCAACATTTTAATCAACTAGATCAACATTTGAATCAACTTGATCAACACTTCATCAAGATTTGGATGAACCTGGTCAACTAAATCAACTTGGTCAACACTTTAATCAACCTGATCAACATTTTAATCAACTTGATCAACGTGTCATAAAGATTTGGATCAATCTGGTCAGCTTAATCAGCTTGATCAACACTTTAATCAACTAGATCAACATTTGAATCAACTTGATCAACACTTCATCAAGATTTGGATGAACCTGGTCAACTTAATCAACTTGGTCAACACTTTAATCAACCTGATCAACATTTTAATCAACTTGATCAACAATTCTGGTCAACTTAATCAACTTTATCAACACTTTAATCAACTTGATCAACACTTTAAATCAACTTGATCAACACTTCATCAAGACTCAGATCAACCTGGTCAAAGTTAATCAACTTGATCAAGACTCGGATCATTCTAATCATCACTCTGATCAACCTAATAAATGTAATCAAACCTGTTTAAAGTGCTAAACCTAACCAAAATGTTTTTATCAACACTATCCATCATCACCTTAATAACAATAGGCATCAATGCCTGTAATAATCAACAATCAGCACCTGTATCATACTCGATCAACCTAGGAGATGATACCCAGGACCTAACAATTCGTGGTTGTCTAACCTCGTCCAATTTCGGAAACATCCGACCTGAAGAGATCATCGTTGATGGTTATGACGGAATGAAGTTCACCAACCTCCCAAAAGACGGTGTTTCTGGCCTTAGCAGACTGAAGAAACTCACCATCAACTTCGTAGGACTAAACACCATCGAAAAATACGCCTTCAACGACCTCCCAAAGCTAAAATTCCTCAAAATATCAGATAACTACCTAACCAACTTCAAACCGGATATTTTCAACTACACCCTACGTCAACAGCTGGAACATCTTAGTCTATCCGATAACAAAATGCGATCCATAGGTGGTTTTGCCAACATGATCAGCCTACAACACCTTGATCTTGAAGATAACAACCTCGAAGAGATCAACGGGGAATGGTTCCAGTTCTGTTTCAACTTGGTCGTGATCAAATTAAGTGGCAACGACCTGACTACGATCGGAGAGAATGATTTTAAGAAGCCCCCAAGGTTGAGGGAGCTCTATCTGGATCGAAACTCGATCAGTTCCATCGAACCAGACGCGTTTCGGGACATGTCCGATTTGAAAATACTTAGCCTTCGTCATAATTCCATCCAATCGTTCCAGGCCGACATCTTTGGGAATGATAAAGTCGCTCTGGACCAGCTCTATCTAAGTGGGAACCTCTTGAACTTTCTCGAGAAGGATTTAAGGGACAATCTGAGGGTTAATCAACTGCTGATTGATGGGAATCCGTTAAAGTGTAATTGTTGGGATCAGATCCGGGTGTGGTTGCTCCAGAGTCAAGGGAGGATTCTGTCGTGTCATATTGATGCCCTGCCAGTTTGTGTCTTTCCAGTGAATTCGGAAAGGGGCTGTGTGGAGGTTTTTGATCGAGAGGCGACAAAACGGTTCCAGAATGAGATCCTAAATATTCGCATTCCGAAAGTGTTTTGTGCAAATGCTGTCATTTAATGTTTAATTACTGTTTACTACTTTGTCAATAATAATTGTTTAATACTTTTGTTTGTTTTATTATGGGGAATTCCTGAGGTTGGTTTTACCAGAGTTTCATCATCGATTCAGGACTAATTTGGATCTTATTGTTCATGGTGATATTGAAGGTTAAATGGATAAATTCATTGAGAAACCATGGAAATCCTATAAGATTAATCAAATTAATCCTTCTTGTCCTTCAAATGACACTGATTATGTCTGAACGTAAATGTAGGCAACCGAATATACTCATCTTTCTTTCTGTCCATTCTGTGATTTTTTTTTTGTTATGAGAGTATTGGGTTATGGGGTTAAGGGGTTAAGGAATTATGGGGTTATGGGATTAAGGTGTTAAGAGATTTAGGGTATTTTAGGGTTATGGGATTATTGGGATTTAAGGTTAAGAAGTTATGAGGTTATTGGGTTCAGAGTATATTAGGGGATTATAAGAATCATATTTATGGGAAACTGGGTTATGAGTTGGTGAAGTTATGGAATTATGGGATTATTAGACTATGCGTTTTTGGGATTATAGATTTATGGGAAATGAGGTTATGAATTGATGAGGTTGTGGAATTATGGTATTATGGGATTATGTTATTATGGGATTATTGGATTGTGGAATTAGGGAATTATGAGTTTATGGTAGTATGCGATAATATATGCTTACGGGAAGTGGGGATATGCGTTGATGAGGTCATGGAATTATGGGATTATTGGACTATCGGATTATGGGTTACGGGATTATAGCATTGTGGGATAAAGGGATTAAGTTTTTATGATAAGGTTATCGAAGGTTATGGAATTATGGGATTATTAGACTATGGGATTTTGGGTTTATGGGATATGAGGTTATAAGTTGATGAGGTTATGGAATTATGGGATTATGAGATTATGTTATTATGGGATTATTGGATTGCGGAGTTAGGGAATTATGAGTTTATAGTAGTATGGGATAATATACGCCTATGGGAAATAGGGTTATGCGTTGATGAGGTAATGGAATTATGGGATTATTGGACTATGGGATTATGGGTTTCGGGATTATTGGATTGTGGGATTGTGGGATAGAGGGATTAAGTTATTATGATAAGGTTATGGAATGTTATTGAATTATGGGATTATTAGACTATGGGATTTTGGGTTTATGGGAAATGAGGTTATAAATTGATGAGGTTATGGAATTATGGTATTATGAGATTATGTTATTATGGGATTATTGGATTGTGGAATTAGGGAATTATGAGTTTATAGTAGTATGAGATAATATATGCTTATGGGAAATGGGGTTATGCGATAATAAGGTCATGGAATTAAGGGATTATTGGACTCTGGAATTATGGGTTACGGGATTGTGGGATAAAAGGGTTAAGTTATTATGAGATTATGGGATTATTGGATTAGGGGATTATGAGTTTATGGGATTAAGGGATTATGGAAATATATGCTTATGGGAAATGGGGTTATTCGTAGATCAGGTCATGGAATTATGGGATTCTTAGACTATGGGAATATGGGTAACGGGATTAAGGGATTAAGTTATTATGGGATTATGTGATTATGGGATTATGTGATTATGGGATTATTGGATTAGGGGATTATGAGTTTATGGTATTATGGAATTAAGGGATTAGGGGATTATGGAAATATATGTTTATGGGAAATGGGGTTCTGATTTATGAGGTTATGGAACTAAGGGATTATTACATTATGGGATTATGGGTTTATTTGATTATAGGTTTATGAAATTATGCGATCATGGGTTCTGGTCTTTGGTGTTCATACAACCCTTAAACATCTTACCTTGGAGAAGAGAAAGTTACAAATAAAAATAAAAACTAGAGGATCATTGTAACATTGCTTTAATTATCTCTGAATCGTGTCCTTGTTCTTTTCTACACTAAGAAGTTATTAATGATTCTTATGCTTTCCGTGTCCCTTATCCGGTTTGATGTCGATCATCTTCCTCTTAGATACCGTCTGTCCTGCCTTGTCATTCTTAGGCGCATCAGCGGTTTTCCTATGATGTTGATGACCCTTATCAGGGATCACACTCTTCCTTTGAAGGTGCCCATGGTGCTGCTTGTCCTCTTTAATGTTCATTTTCCTTCGTGGGCTGGACTCAGTCTCTGCGATCAGAGTGACCATCATTGCGACGACGATAAAGCCGAAGACCAGTTTCATGTTTCGTGGTCCTGGGATGTCTTGGGGTCGATGTCACATGCACGTTTGGTAGCCACATCCGGCGCTTGCCTCGTTATTTATATATATGCGCTTATCGATATTGTGGAATTGACCATTGTTTTACAAATAACATTTTTTAAATCCTGTCAATTTACAAGTGATTTTACAACGATGTACATACAAGGTAACATTAATCAGCGCCCAAATATGGGAAACGAAAAAAAGAACGTGGAATCGTCACTTTTCAAAGATGTTGTTTATGCAAGTGTTACTAATTGACCATTCATTTGATGGCAGTCTGGCATATCCAATTTGGAAAGACGTTTCACAATTATTTGTTTATCAATAATCGCCATGATATTGGCCATTGTGTTTGTAGGCTATGTGTTTGTGTTTTTCACGTTGGGCTATGATTGGGTGATTAATGATCGGTGAAATCTTGTCCGCAGGTCTGAAGACCATTATCAACGCACTGTTGCATTCGTTCAAGCAATTGGCGGAAGTAATGACCTTGACCATCTTCTGTCTGATGGTCTTTGCACTCTTTGCGCTGCAAGTGTACAAGGGTGAGCTGCGCAACAAGTGCGTGCTGAAAATGGACGATCATAATGCGACGTACGAATCCTGGTACAAGTAAGTTGATCATTATTTTCATCTCTGGTCGTTTATTTAATGCTCGGACCATGCTCGGCCAGTTTTCGATGGACGTTCTTGGCAGATGCCCAAGGTTTTGACAAGGATCTCTGTAGTTTATAGGAGACCCATATCTCCCCGATGTCAATGGGAAACGTCCAACGTTCATGATTCGTCCCAAAGGTTCCCATTAGTCTCCATTGGTCCTTGTGCCAAAGCTCTTAGAAGTCTATGTGAGCTCCTGTGATGCTTGGAGACTTATTTCGACTTAGATCTGATGAGGATATAAGAACACTAGCAGTCTTTTACTTTAATTACTTCATTTTACAAGGGAACGGGTTGTTATTGGTCTCCCAGTAGTATATGGGAGATCATGACCTTCTTTGGGACTCTATGACTTAGGTCATGTGGGTAGAAGAACGTGGACACTATCTTACGATCTTATTCTGATGAAGATTAACTAATATTAGTGTTAGATCCCCAAAGCCATACCAAATCTCCCCGATGTCAATGGGAAACGTCTAACGTTCATGATTAGTCCTCAAGGTCCCCATTGGTCCTTGTGCCAAGACTCTTAGAAGTCTATGTGAGTTCCTTGTGATGCTTGGAGACTTATTTTGACTTAAGTCTGATGAGGATGGAAGAACCCTGGCAGTCTCTTACCTTAATTTCCTCATTTTCTAAGGGAACGGGTTGTTATTGGTCCCCCAGTAGTATATGGGAGACACTGACCTACTTTGGGATTCTTTATGACTTAGGTCATGTGAGTAGAAGAACGTGGCCACTTTCCTACGATCTTATTCTGATGGAGATTGCTACTAATATTAGTGTTAGATCCCCAAAGCCATACTAAATCTCCCCGATGGCAATGGGAAACGTCTAACGTTCATGATTAGTCCACAAAATTCCCATTGGTCCTTGTGCCAAGACTCTTAAAAGTCTACGCGAATTCCTGTGATGCTTGGGGACTTATTTCCACTTAGGTCTGATTAGGATGGAAGAACCCTGGCAGTCTTTTACCTTAATTACTTAATTTTCCAAGGGAACGGGTTGTTATTGGTCTCCCAGTAGTATATGGGAGATACTGACCTACTTCTTTTTGACTTAGGTCATGTGAGTAGAAGAACGTGGTCTCTTTCCTACGATCTTATTCTGATGGAGAAAGCTACTAATATTAGTGTTACATTCCCAAAGCCATACCAAATCTCCCCGATGTCAATGGGAAACTTCATACATTCTATATTAGTCCCCAAGGTTCCGAGTGGTCTATAATGGTCCTTGTGCCAAGATTCTTAGAAGTCTATAGGAGTTGCAGTGGTACTTTGAGACTTATTCCGACTTAGATCTGATGAGGATGGAAGAACCCGGGCCCTCTTCTATCTTCATTACCTTCTATTTCTAAGGGAACGTGCTGCTATAGGCCTTGATAGTCCCCCAAACTTAGACATAACCCCCCAGAAGTCTATGGGAGACCTTGGACTACGTTGGAACATTTCATGACTTAGCTATAAGGAAGGTAGAAAAACGTAGATACTCTCTTACCATTTTATTCTGCGGATGATGGCCACTAATATTAGTGTTAGAACCCCTAGTCATGCCAAAGCACCCCGAAGTCCTCACTGGTCCTTTTGCCAAGGCTCCTAGGAGTCTTCTAGTAAACCCTATAGTACTTTGAGACTTATTCCGACCTAGGTCTAATGACGGTTAAAAATCCCTGGCAGTATTTTCCATTCATTACCAACTATTTCAAAAGGAACGTAGAAGGTACAAGAACGTTGACACTCTCTTACCAACTTATTCTCAGGGAAAAGGTACGGATATTTGTGTCACATCCCCAAAGTCATGCCAAATTTCACCGAAGTCAACGTTCTAGAACTAACGTTCTTGATTGGTCCCCAAGGTCGTTTATTTAATCCCCATTGGTCCTTCTGCTAAGACCCCTAGTAGTCTATGGAGGTGCCTGAAATATTGTGAGTCCTATTCCGGTTTGGTCACGATGAGGATAGAAGAACCCTCACGCTCTTATGCCTTCATTATTTGCCTCTTCTATGGAAACAGCCTGCTATAGCTCCGAATAGTCCTCCATAGGTATAAACAGTCTCCCAGTAGTCTATGGGAGACCTTGTACTACTTTTGGATTTTACAACTAGATATGGAGGGTACATGAACGTAGAGACTCTCTTATCTGCTTATTCTGTGGAAGAGAGCTACTAAGAATCTTACTAGATCCTCCAAACTCATGCTAAGTCTCCCCGATATCAATTGCAGACTACTAACGTATTTGAAGATCCCAACGCTATACCAAACCTCGTAGCTTCCCCAACTTTCTTCTTAGCTCCCCCAAAATTATAGACAGTCCCAATATAATGAAGACACTCCTTTGTCTTTCTTACCTTCCTTTTGCTACGAGGGAAAGCTACTAACGTCCATGTCCGACCCCTCAAAACTAAGTCAGGTCTCTCAGTGTTCTTTGGGTTGCCGTGGAATTTTCAGGGTCATATGACATTATATTTCTGGTAGTCATGCCTAGGAATTGGTAACTCTAGAATGCATCTGAGGTCGTTCCTTAGAAAGTTTTTGTAATAATTCCTACAGCTGGACAACAAATCCAGAGACGTGGCTGATCAAGAACGAAACGGGCGAGCCGGTAATCTGCGGAAACGTCACCGGTTCACGCCACTGCCCCCTGACGCACACGTGCCTCTGCGTCGGCGACAACCCCAACCACGGCTACACGAGCTTCGACAACTTCCTCTGGTCCATGCTCACCACCTTTCAACTCATCACGCTCGACTACTGGGAGAACGTCTACAATATGGTGCTGTCGGCATGCGGACCAATCAGCGTCTCGTTTTTCACGGTCGTCGTCTTCTTCGGTTCGTTCTATCTCATCAACCTAATGCTGGCTGTGGTAGCGCTAAGTTACGAGGAGGAAGCTGAGATCACCCAAGAGGTTTGTCCCCTATAACCGTTACCTTCAAACTTTCCCATACGATAGACAGTTCGTACCAAAACTCAATTGGCCCATTCGTCCCCAAAATTCAGGAACGAAAAAAGGAACTTGTTGACCACCGTGAGGACTCGACGTTCAGCTTTGATCCAGCCAACATCAACGTGAAGAAACTCTCCAAGCACAAGATCAAAAAGATAGATGCGCGTAAAGGTGTTTTGCTGTCGTCGTACACGCGGAAGAGGACGCGGCGGAGAAAACGAGGTCGGAGCAACGCGATAACTTCTCCGCCCGCACTTCTGCCATCCGGCGAGGAGGAGGAGAAGCCCAAAGAGAGGAAGTCTTCGAAGGGAAGCGCAAAAGGCAGTGCAAAGTCGTCACCTAAACAGCCTAAATCCAGCCGTTCAGTGACACCCAGTCCTAGTCCGAGTCCAAGGAACAGTAGAACTAGTAACTCTCCACGTCCCCAGTTACTGCCCTTACCTCTACCTGCTCCTAAGCATGTTCAACTCTCTGATCCTAAGTGTCCGGATACGCTACAGCCGAGCAACACGTTGGCTCCGCATCGATTTGGACCACATAGTCGACAAACAAGTAGCAACAGCGAGGGGAACAATCGGGAATCATCTTTAGATGATTCCGGAGTGGTAGATGATCATGATGATGGTGATGTCACGTCGGAGGATGTGGGGTCCCAAATTCAGCCAGTAATTCGGGTACTTTGATTCTATTTCTAGCTTTACCGTGAGGATAATCATATAATTACAGAGAGTGGAAGTAACACCAGTGACTCTATCTGTTAGCCCCAAGGAGATCAAAGTGATCAAGTGTAATGGGGTTGGTGATTGTAAAGGAGGTAACAAGAAGCACAATATGTACACGCTGCCGCCTGACTACCTCTCACATATAGTCGTAATAGGTATGTTTCCTTAGACCTTTTTAAAGTGTTATGGGGTTCTTATAGCATGTCCAAAGTCGTTTCGGGAAACACTCAGGGGAACCAATATGATGTCTATAACCTGTCAATTGGTGATTTGGTAATCAAAGGGAATGTTTCAATTTTCCAAAATAGTATAGAGTTCCTATAGAGTAACCTAACCTAACCTAACCTGTCAATTGGTGATTCGGTAATCAAGGGGAATGTTTCAATTTTCCAAAATAGTATAGAGTTCCTATGAGGTATATGACTTGAGAGTACTTGGGATGTCACTAGATAGTTTATGGGGTTTTCCTAAAATGGCCAACTTAGAGAATCAGATCTGGGCTTAATTTTGAGAGTCAGGGGAAACCAATATGATATACCTCCAGTTATTGTTGATCTGTAAGTCAACTGGGATATTCCATCGCCAGGTAGTTGTTTCCAAAGTTAGTCTAGTGTTCCCATGGGAGAATATAGCTTGGGCGTAGTCAAGGTCCCTTAGAGTATATGATTTGGAAGTACTTGTGGTGTTCCTTGGGAGTTTATGGGGATTTAATGAATTGGCCGTCTTCGAGTATAAGATCTGGGCTAAAGTTTGAGAAACAGTCAGGGGGAACCAATATGAAGTTAAGCCAGATATTGTTGATCCGGAACAGTAAATATCCTTGGGAAGTCACTTCCAAAGTTAGTCTAGGGGTTCTATGGGGATATATGGTTTGGGACTACTCTGGATGTTAGAAAGGATCAATTCTAAGATGTTCCGATTCAAGTCTTGATAAAATGACCAGATTCGAGTACCAGATCTGGATTTGTGTTTGGGGAAACACTCAGGGGAATCAAATGATATTTATCAAGTTAGTTGGTAAGTTTGTTGGTTAATTTTTCAAAGATAGAATACGGTCCTTATGAGGTATATGATTTAGTATTTGGTGTTTGGTTATTTATGGTGTTTTTGAAAAAATTTCCGATTTCGAGTACCAGATCTGGGCTTAAGTTTGGGAAACAATCAAGGGGAATCCAATGGTGCCAATCCTATTACAGTTGATTGGAAAGTCAACCAAGGGAGTCTATCTAGCTGCCAACTGGTTATTGGGGAATCAATAGGGATGGTTCAAGATTGGGAATTTTCTAAAGTTAACCTAGGGTTCTCATGAAAGTACATGGACTGGGAGTACTCGGGGAGCCAGAAGGGATCAATTCCAAATAGTTCCGGTTCAAGTCTTGATAAAATGACCAAATCCTAGTAACAGATCTGGGATAACATTTAGGGACACACTCAGGTCGACCAATACGATGTCTAGCTAGCTGTTAATCGGTGATAGGGGATTCAATCTGCATGTTCCAAGATTGGGACTTATCCAAAGTTGGTCTTAAGTCCCTTAGTATATGGTTTGAAAATACTTGGACTGTAACTTGAAAGTCACTCCCAAAGTTAGTCTAGGATTCCCATGGGAGTACTCGACCTGAGAATACTCGGGTTTTCAAAAGGGATCAATTCTAAGTTGTGCTGGTTTAAGTTTTGATAAAATGACCAGACGGGTACTAGATCTGGGTTTACATTTTGGGAAACATCCAAGGGAACCAATATCATATCTATCTAGCTGTCAATTAGTCATTGGAGAATCGATAGGGATGTTCCAACTTTTGGAAATCATTTCCAAAGTTAGTCTAGAGTTGCCATGGGAGTATATAGCTTGGGAGTGCTCATGTTGTCAGTTGGAATCAATTCCAAGTATTTTTATCCAAAGTTGGTCCCTATTGTTCTGGGCTTAAGTTTGAGAAACAGTGAGGGGGCACCATTATGAAGTCAATCCAGATATTATTGATCCGGGAATTAACAGGAAATATCGTTCGGAAGTCATTTCCAAAGTTAGAGTTTCTATGGGGAGTTAGGGGTTCTATGGAGATATATGCTCTGGGAGCACTCGGGGTATCAGATGGGG
The DNA here is from genome assembly GCA_027575185.1 of Mimaenictus wilsoni. Classification (NCBI taxonomy): domain Eukaryota; kingdom Metazoa; phylum Arthropoda; class Insecta; order Coleoptera; family Staphylinidae; genus Mimaenictus; species Mimaenictus wilsoni. The sequence goes on from JAODAC010008730.1 coordinate 27,471, forward strand.
TCAATTCCAAGTTGTTCTGGAACTAGTTTTGATAGTATCACTAAATTCTAGGACCAGATCTGCTCTAATCTAACATATAGGGCCACACTCATCTATCTAGCTGTCAATCGATGATAGTGGATTCAATCTACATTTTCCAAGATTGGGACTTATCCAAAGTTGGCCAAGGGTCCCTATTGGAGTATATGATTTGGGAATTCTTAGAATGTCACTTGAAAGTAAATTCCAAAGTTAGTCTAGGGTTCCCATGTGAGTATATGAGCTGGAAATACTCGGGGTATCAGATGGGATCAATCCCAAGTTGTTCTGGAACTAGTTTTGATAGTATCACTAAATTCTAGGACCAGATCTGGTCTAATCTAACATATAGGGCCAAACTCATCTATCTAGCTGTCAATCGATGATTGTGAATTCAATCT
>JAODAC010008741.1:0-27866 GCA_027575185.1 Mimaenictus wilsoni
AAATTATTTCGGTTTCCTAAATTTACATCTAATCTACACAAAACATGCCTTTGGACTAAACTTTCCAGAAGTGGTTTGCCTGTTATTTAATATGAATTTCTTAATCAGTATTTCACATTCGCGACAGGGGAGTGAATAAAAGAATGGCAACTGTGGAAAACTAGATAAGTTTGGCTAAAATAAATAGCAGTTCGTATAACCTCGACTATAAACGCATTCAGTTTATAGGTAGAAGACCAGTTTATTTTGGGAAGATGAGGCTGAGTAAATCCGAGAAAGAATGTATGGCACAAGCGAGATGTAGAAGAGAAGGATAAAAAAGAATGGATGAATGAAGAATATAAAAGGTGTGGATGGCTGGTAGGGATACATGGGAACATGTGATTAAGGAATGTATCAGAATAAATGAAGGATGTATGAGACAATTGAGAATGGAAGAAGACTGTGTAGGAAAATTGATATCTGAGAGAGGGGAGATGGTGGCGATCATTGTGAGGATGATGGAAAAGAAGAATGGTAAGGATAGGCTGGAGACGAAGTAATGTTGATTGACTCCGGTTTGACTATGTAGTTTATGGGTTTATTGATGTTGTGAGTCCAGGTGTATTAATTTATTTTAATATTTCTTAGTGTTATGGATAAGGTTTTTGTTTTTATGATTATGTTATTGACGTATATTGGCTGAAAATGGTGTAAGATTAGCAAGGTTGATACCACGGCACAATCCCCTCTTTCGTACTTAGGTTTGGCGGGGTAATTATAGAAAATCGTCTTATAAAATTTAGAAAATCGTTATTTTGGTTACTCATTTGTGCATATGTTCTTTTTATCTACATTCTATTCTATTCTTGATTGGATATATTGTGTACGAAGTTATTGGGATGTCGTGTCTTGGATAGTGTTCGAAGGGCAGATCTTTCGCCAACTTTCATTTTTGTTTCGCTTCAGTTTTGCACCACACCTTGCAAACACCTGCATAGTCAAGAATTGGGCGACATATAGCTTTGTAAATGTTAACACCTCTTTCAGTATGTATGTCTTCATTTCTGTGCGTCAGTACCCAAAAGTGTTTTACCCTAGCTTGTATAGTTGTCTTAATTATTTTGGTGTGTTAATTGAATTGCATTTTCGAGTCAAATATGATTTCTAAATATTTAACAATTAATTTCAAACGAATCGTCGGGGTCGCTCTCTCACCCTCCCCCAATGTCAGAAACTAGAGCTAATCAGCTTTTTAATTGCGATATTCGGGTTCGGCACGTCAATTTCATTAAGGCTAGTAAACTTATATCCAGTAAAAACTGATACTTTGTTGCCCAGTGTTATATGCACGAAATAATGGCAAATGTCAATATTTATATGGACAAAACAAAGTGATTACAATCTGCCAATTAATGACATGTACTTTTTTGAAATGTTTGACCATGTAGTGAACGTAACTTCACTTTAGTAAACTCCTAGTAAACATTGTGCATTTGAGCAATTAGATAAATATCTCATTTCGTTCGTATTGATTAGAATCTAAATTAAGATATATGAATTCAAGTGCGTTGCAGAAGAAATCAAACTATTTCAGTTGTTTGATTGGGATTAGAGTTATATAATAAATGTAAGCGCATTGGTGATGATATTATGCGCAACTTACACAGAGAGATTTAGGGTTGACTTCGATGAAGGCTTGCTCGCAGGATAATTTGTGCTGACACCGATGTACGCTGGTTTAAACGGGCTCAAACATCACGTAACAGTGCCGTTTTTGTCACACAAATTCGCCACAGGACTATCGCACTGCGAGCGACTATTGCTCACTACTGAATATTCTAAAGAAACTACATTAACGTAACTATAAAGTTGACATTAAATGCCACACGTGAAGGTACACAACACAATATTAAATTTAACACACGATTAATTAACATGTTTATTGTACTAATACATTTAAGAGCCATTTTATTTGTTACTTGATTACTTTATGACTGATTTATGAGATATTTTTAGAACAGAAATTAGTTTTTGTTTAATAAAATATGATATTTAATGTATTTGCTAAAATTTATTCCTATTTGCAATTGTGCCTAATAATTGTCGTTTGAAACTCCACCGGCGATGGTCCATCGATAAGAAGTTAGCAACGAGCAACATAATATCGCTAGTCGGCTTTTTTGCACCCTGAAGAGGGTGGAAACGAGCGGTTTGGAATAAATGTGCGACAAAATTGTTAGGAGCTTGATTCAACAAGCTTCTAATGAAGTGCGTTAACGTACGTATTTTTGTTTTAGCGGCCATGGCCATCAATTATTAAGACCTATACATTATGAAGAGTAATACTGCGTCAAAATCGTTAGCAGCATCGTTCAACAAGCAACTATTGAAATATTCTAATACATACATTTCTTTTAATCGTGATAGCCTTCTATCGTTAAAATTTACACATTAAGAAGACAACGAAACAAATATTTTCTAGAGCGTACGAAAAAATACCGAACGATACTCGTATGTAAAATGGCTATTGGTGAACTGCAGCGTTCCCAAAAACATAGAGACATACAAAATATACCAGAAAATGAACGCTCAAAGCAACGCTCGAAAATACAGATAAAGACACCTATCCGCTGCCTTCGTAGTTTTCTATGGAAAGTGATGTATTCGCGATGAAAGTTGATTTTATTAGGTAAAAACACAAAACTCGTAACCAGGGGCCGTCGCTCACAAACATCCCTTCTCGTGGTACCACCACTCGTTACCAACAATTGCCATCTCCAACACCGGTCCTAACACTACACATTCCTGTATAGTCGGGTACTCTCTGCCTCGCTCTCTTGCAAGTGCTCGCCACTGTCTACAGCAGAAATTCCCAAACTGGTACACGCGCTTCCATAGGGACCCTCAGATTACGTTCGTCTGATGGGTGGTCATGACATTTACGGTGACAAAAATCTCGTTTCTCTCATGCCTAGGACTAAAACATATCTTTATTATTTCATTCAACGGTCGAGGACTCAACATATGGTATAATAGACCAAACATCATTTACGTGGCGCCATAAGATCTCAAATGTATTCCAATTCCGATATCCATTCGCCATGCCTTTCTATTAGCCCAGTCTCCTTCTTGAAGTCCTTCTTTCTCCATTTCTGACTCAATTCCTTCTCTCCAGCTTCTTCTGGATCTGCCCCTTTTCCGCTTTCCTGTTAGTGCTCAGTTTATACTTTTTGCGGAATTCTTTTCTCAGACATTCTACTTAGGTGACCATACCATTTAGTTAGCTTCTTCTGATGTCTTCCACGATATTGTGCTTTACTTCCAGCTTTTTTCTTAGAATGCTCTCAGAATGTTTGCTGTTCTGTTTGCTTTTTGCCACGCCTCGCATCCATATGTAAGTATGCTCTTTGTTAATGCATTGCAAATTCTTCGTTTGTTGGTTTTTGAAATATTACCATCCCATAAAACTTTATTCAGTGTTGCAATGGATGTCCTTGCCTTTTGGTTTCTGTCCGATATCGCTGCGTCCATTTTGCAATCATTAGTAATTGTTATTCCTAAATTATTTGTATTCCTTGCAGTGGTTTAGAATTGTCCCATCTTGGAATGTGAGATATAGTTGCATATCCCCTGTACACATATATTCAGTTGTTTCTCTATTTACATCGAGTCCCCACTTTTGATATTCTTCGATGAACTTCCGTGCCATGGTTTCTATATCCTCGGTTTCCTGACCTATGTTTACACGATCATCTGCAAAGCAGAGTGTAGAACGTTGTGGACTCGTTAACTGGTATCCCCAGTACTTTGAGAATTATGGAATCATTGGTTTATTCAATATCAATCGTTCATTCGTGAAGAAAGCAGAAAAACTGTTAGTGAACGAATATACTATGATGTCCTAAACCGTTTATGAATTACGGTAATGTAAAAAACTGTGCAAATTCCCATACCGACAATTCAGATATTAATTATTATTGGTAAGTATAGTAAAAGTAACCAATATCTTGTATTTTCATTTGGCCCATGCCAATATAAATTACGCAATATTTCAAACGGAGTTTAACCCCTTAAATGAAATAATAAATAACATATTGAATATATACGATTCTGTATCAAGAGTGAGCATTTTTGTCAGATCATTTGTAGGTCCCGTGGGCCGAATAAATGTGTTCGGAAGACCATTGGATGCTCAACACTGATGTAAATTATTTCTGGGCTATTTTTTACCCCAGTGCCTTTAGTCCATCATTTTATCACTTAATTACTTAAAGAAATATTGAAGCTAAAATTCTCGGTAATTCTAGGTTTCAGACATGCAAAAAACGAATGCATATTGGAGAAACAACAAGGTAACTTAAAAATATTTATTTATACGTGAATACAAAACTCAACCATATCGCATACTCCTTGACAATCATTTTCAGAGATTGCTACAATATTATTTACACAGTCTTGAAATAAATTACTCCAAATTACTTCTCCAAAGGTGCGTAATTCAACAACTTCTCAATCAAATCGACGTGGCCCAACAACATTCGTCTGCAGCAGTATCTTTTCAAGCCCAAAGCGTCCAAAGCATCACCTTCGGTGTATTCAGCCTGGAGCAGACCCAAGTATGCTTCCCATTTATTTCCAATCACTTTCCCACATGTGAAACACCTTACTGGGATAATCATTATTTTGCCGTATCTGTAAATATAGCAAATTTAAAAAACTACCATCTAAAGACCAACTAACAAATGATAACAACTTACGTTTCTTACTAAACATGAATTGTATGTAGCGCAAAGTGCGTCCTAGCTTGAAGAATTTTAGGTTATTATCGGCAGAATAAAGCGCCATCAGCGACAGAACTGTAAAGCTAACGTTTAAATTCCTAACTTTCTACTTCCGGTGAAGCCAAAGTAAAAAACACTGAACAAGTAAATATAGACCTTGTCTGTGTAATAATATATCAACAAAATATTATCAATAATATCGCGTCAATATTGCTTAAAATTAAGTGGAGGATTCTCAAAAATATAGAATGTTTATGTTTTGGCGCTAATAGTTTGTTCGTCATAGATGACTAGAGCAGTATGACAACAAAATGTTTTTTTCAAACAATTCAAAAAATCGCCACAGCAATGCAAATTTTATATAGTACAGCTGCTTGAAAGAAATTACGCATTGCGTATATTTGAATTGATGGGAATACTCAAGCTTTACAGTTATATTGGTTCGTGTGGCCAGGTCGCTCGGTGTGGCAACGTCGCAGAACCGAAGTGTTATTGAGCAACGCAGTCCGTTCCGCTTGCGAGTCTGTTGCCGAAAGATCGCCGACGAGAAAGCCGGCCATTATTTTGCGTGAGCTCCTCTTGCGCTGCGTGTGTTTTCCGCGGTAATTCGCCAGACTCGCTCCCGAACGCCACATCTTCCCGCTCATTTGAGTGTTAACGCATTTTCAATCTTCGACGACTCTCCAAACAATCGCTTTACATCATGAGTGACGAGAAGAAGGTGAGTGTCTTTGATTCCTAACCATAAAACGCCAGCTTTTGGCATATACCAGCTTGTTTTAAAAACGATTTTAGATAATACTCTGCTTAATTTTTCATTTTTGTCACATTTACATTATGATGGCGATAGCCTTTGAATATTTGCAATCTTTTGTATAGTGTTTAACGCTTAATTTCGTATATTTACTGTGATATTTGCTTCAACAGCCTTCAGACCCTGAGAGCTTGAACCTCAAAGTGCTTGGGCAGGACAACACAGTAGTACAATTTAAAATTAAGAAGCATACGCCGCTCAGAAAATTGATGAGCGCGTATTGTGAACGTGCGGTAAGTAAATTCGAGCATTAGTGGGTTTTGGGACCCTTTTTAGACACTGGAGATTTGACTGATTTTGTGTTGTTGGTTGTTACAAACAGGGCCTCAGTATGAATGTGGTGCGATTCCGCTTTGATGGCAACCCAATCAACGAGATGGACACACCGACTTCGCTAGACATGCAGGAGGGCGATACCATTGAGGTGTATCAAGCGCAGACCGGCGGCCTTCTTCTTTTAAGTGTTCTCGTTTTTTAAGTGTTATTTTAATTCCAACACACATTGCTTTGGCTGCTCTGTACGGCGTTCATGTGTCCTCTCCTCCATCATATTAATTCATTTTCGGAAATTAGCCAGTGGTTGGGTATATTGGAGCCAGAGATGTGTTATTTAATGTATAGATTAAACAACGGTAATTTAAGCTATCTTATTGTTTCAACTTTTCTTCAACGCAACACGACAGTATCAAAACGTAATAAGGGATGGAAGAATGTAGAGGCATGGTGGATTATTTTTCGTTTTCAGACAGTGGGCGTTCACATTGTAGGGGGAACGCAAAACATGATCTTGACTAGGATTTAAATTGAATTGAGAGACCATTTGTTTACAATTATCTAAGCATGTAGAACTTAATAAACCAACTTTTTGTATGAAACATTTGTTTCATTTGATCAGACGGCGACTCGGCGTTTTCAGGTTAACCATAGTTTTGGTACGAAATTGACCTCCCGCCATTTTCTTGTGAAATTGCTATCAAGATGGCGGGTGTGGTCTATTTCAGGTTATAAGTCATTTACTGATACTTTTGAATTTCCCGCCATTATTGTGTTTGGTCCAAGCTATGTTTCTGTGTATGTGTTTTTCATTTATCACAGCCTAGCTTTAATTTAATTTGTATCCTTTTCCGAGTAATGTAAATTTAAGTGCCATTGCATTTTTATTGAAAAATGAAATGCATGTGAAAATAAACATATGTCCTCCAATTTTAATTCCCTAGCTTTATTATTGTAATTTTTAGGTTAACCACAGTACAGTTATACAAAATCATATTCGTCATCACATACTATGCCTGCCTATAAAATTCTCGTTGCCATAAGTGTCTTAGGCGCCGTTCATAACAGCGGCTTTGGGCTTCTAAGCCTACGCTTGTCTAACGAATGTAGTTAAAAAGAGATAGTTGGAGTTGCTAGTTTGCTCAAAGCCAGCGTAATTAAACTGGTCGAGCTTCACAAATTTTTACAAGCGTTGTGGAGGTAACGAAATGTAAGATGAAACCTAGACAAATCAAAAAAAGGGCCTACAAAAGGGCGCAACCAAACCGACGGCGGCACTTTTCAATATTGCTCGCTCGATGATGTCGACGCATCACAGATATTTTCATATTAATTTTCATTTTAATAAATGCCTTATATAAATGTTATTTTCAAGTTTTTGAAACGTCATTTTTTGGTCCGGGTTTTCCTTCAGGTCTGGCATTAGATGCGCGAATTCACCGAACTGTTGTTGTCTTGATTCATTTATACTACTGATCCTCTCATGTTTTTTTGTTTTTAATTTTAAATAACTTCTCCAGAAACACTAATTTTGTCACCATACTCATTCTAATATGGAAAGAAGCAGCAACAAAAACACTGGTCTGGCGAAACAACTGACTAGGAAATTCTTGAAATCTTAAAACTATTCCAAATGGAGATGACAAAGTCTTGCAAAACATGGGGACGAAACAAAATAAAGTTTTGCCTCATCCGCCCCATTCATTTTAAAAATATATGAACTTTCTATTTGCCATGCTCTAAAATGTGTTATCTTGTGTAGGAATAAGAGTACGAGGTCATACATATATCAACGATACTGCCACCGAAATTCGAAGCAGAAACGCGCTCGAAATGCGAATGCATCGAGCTTCGAAATTCGAAGCTAGGCGAGGCGACGCCGCCGGTGTGACAATCCCCTAATGAAGTAAGGCAGAACATATTTCTTTCTCTTGATAGCCTTTCTTGGATGGTCTTTAGACATGCGCATTGCAACTTTGATCCTGCTTTGCCCTATGGTGCAAACAATTATAATGCAATTTCATACAGTTTTCTCGTTCTAAAGGAAACAGTTCAGGCTTTCAACTGTTGGTATGTATGCATTGCGTATATGTACAAAATTGACATCCCGCCTTTTCTTTATGAAATTGTTGTCGTTAAAATGGCAGGTGTGGTCTATTTCATGAGTCATATTTACAGATACTTTTTGAATTTCCCGCCATTTTTATATAGTCCCTGCAACATGTTGGTGCGTATGCCTTTTTTCATTTATTATAGCCTACTTTAAATTATATTTACACCCTTGGACGAGTAATAAGTGCCGTTACATTTTTATTCGAATAAAGGAAATGCATGTGAAAAGAGACATCTCCCCTCCTATTTTAGTCCTCCATTTTTATTATTGTACTCATTGTTTCCTAATACGACGTTACAGGAATCGGACGTGGGCGGGTGGTAAAACTTATGTTTAAGGAAAAAAAAGATCGCAGGAAAATAGAATGTATCACCTCCAACACGTGTTTCGCTGTATCTATATATTTCATTCAATATTTCATTTCGCTGTAACGTAACATCTTTTGGGCGTCGGTACCGTTGAGTCCCAGTTAAGTGAATAACACTTCATAAATAGAATTTCAGGAGCGACTGGTTAGTAAGCCCAGGGTGATTAACGTACTAGGCCAACTGGTATAATCTCTGCTTATCACCCAAGGGATCCCGTGTTGAAATCTTGGTCGTGACAATATCTCGACCCGACATCCACATTGGTGGTGGAGTCTTCTTTTCTTCTCCTTGGTCCAGAATAGTAATTTTCCCAAACAAAAACAAATAAGCCCAAAGGTAGACCACACTGGCTTATACCCAATTCTCGACTAGACGGATAAAATAAGTAGAACCTTTCATTACCCACCTTTGTGTGGGATAAATACGTGTTTCTATAGTTCGATAACGTGAACGACGATTCGACAACATGGCGCAACCAAATAAGATAAAAATGTACCTTCCATGCTTGTAACTTTGAAATGCAAATAATTAGATGTTTATGAGTTGTATACCGTTTGACAATGCCTTCCAAACAGGTTAGCTTTCACTCCACCTAATCGCGTCTCACCGTATGTGGATTAGAATCTGCGTTTTTTTACCGGCAAATTGAAAAACAAATTTAAGTCCGATCAGACTGTTGAAAACGCACTCAACTGCACCTTCGACATGTCAAGATATGTTATTAATTATTCAGATAAATCTGATACTCTCTAAAACTTTTTGTTGCAAAATTTCATTATAAACAATATATTAACATTCAACATACTCTACTGTTGGTATTGGTAAGAGGATAATATAATAATGTAATCTAATATTTATGAAAAACATAACACAAAGTACTATTCAATTTTATTCCTATTTGATTTTCTTAACCCTTTTATAAGAAACACTTGGGATAGGAGCTTTTATCTCTGAATGAGTTGAAATGCAAATTTCAAAACACCGATTACCGTTATGCAAATCACAATCACCAAAATGATTATATCTACCTGGTTCGACAGTGACCCTCTTCTTATAGCAGCATGACCCATTTGAAGGCAAAGACACATTCGGGATGCAATAGAAGGCAAAATATGCTTCATCGTAGTCCTGGGCACACACAATTGCTTCTTCTTGAATTTAAAACTATGCAAATAATCTTCTCCCCCAAAAATTCTGCCCAATTGTGTCCGGTGATAACTGCCCGTGTAGGTCTTCAATAGCTTTACGTTCTCGCTCGAACCTCGTGCAGCGAAAAATCGCGTGCTCGGCATCATCATTGTTTTCTCCTGGACACAACCTACAGAAGGGGTCCAGGGCTCTCTTGAACCTAAAGAGGTAAGCCCTAAAACACCAGTGAATGCCTGTGCGAGCGTATGGGGGGTTTCCCCTTTTTTATCCAACCAGATATTCTGTGTGCATGCATGAGGCACACAAAAAATGTAGATTTCATAACATAAACTTGGTGCTTTCCAAGTTAAGTTCGTGATTGTCGGTCATCATTCGAAAACTTCCAAAAAAAGTCATAAGGCAGGTTATGAATATCACTACTGTGAATCATGTAAAGGAAGATATATTAAAATAGACCTAGGTACCAAAAAGTACCTAACATCTCTACAGAAGTCTTAAAACAAAAGTTTTATCAATTATAAGGTGATTAACATTAAATTCATTAAGATTAGACCATAAAAAATACTTTATTTTACTTGAAGACTTCATTTTATCTTTTTCTGAACTGAAATTATCTTCCCGATTGTTCTCGACCTTATAAAAGCATCACCCCCAAAGGAATTGAAATGCAAATTCCAGAAGACACCCACAGCCATTATGCAAATTATTGTTACTACAACAATCATCTCTACCTGATTCGGCAAATGTACCCCACATATCGTATTCCAATGTGACCCAAATGCAGGCAATTTTGCGCCGGGAACACAATGGAAATCGAAATATCCTTCATCATAGTTACTAGCGCAAAGGAACTCTTTCTTCTTTAACTTTAAACATATAAACATGATAATTCTATGTAAATTACTTTCACCTAGTAACATTACCACACCAAAGACTGTCTGCACTTGAATTTCCTTCTGACAGGGTCCAACAGGCTGGTGCATTCCCACAGAAATTTCATTCTCAGATTTGAACCAAATTGGAATTATTAAAAAACTAGAATAATGCACAACCAGGTGTGTCAGTAATAAATACGTAGATTTTGATATCTTCGATTTAGTTTGTCCATAGCTGACACGGGAATAATGGTCACCACTCCAAATTAATAATAAAAATATTGCAAATAGTACAAAGAATGTCACTTCAGTATGAATCTTATATACGTCATGTAAGGGATGATAAATTGGGATAAACATTAAGATTCCACCAGGAGTACTAAGAAGAGCTGCTAAGATGGTATACAACACTTCTTTCCATATTCTAGAACATAATGTTTAAATTCCGAGAACCATCATGCAAGAGGACTTACGCAGATGATTCCCATTTATTCTCTTCATTCTTAAAGAATTTCCTGCGGAAGAAATGGAACCAAAAGGTAAAGCTCGTTGCAAAAGTTGCACGGAAATAATAGGAATTCCAAGGAACCCAATAATGCCTATCAAATATATTAGGGTCCGTATCGTGCCAGGTCCAATGAAAAAAAATTACACTCACAATATCATAGGGAATATCTATGAGCACGGTATACAAACCAACAGCGAATGGTTCAGACCAATTTGGAAGTTTTAATTTCCCTACAGCTCTCGATGCTTGATATAAAAAACACGGATCTGAAATAACTCATAAATTTATATCATAGCATCTATAATCTTTACAAACATAGACATACATAGAAACATAATATGAAGAGGGAGGTCTATGTCCAAGGAAAATCATCGGAGTTTGCGAGTGCCAAAAATTGACTATATCCAGTACCCAGTAAGACATCATCTCCACAACTAATCCATGTAGTAAAATGCCAATCCATAGGAAGATAAATCGTTGTTTATTCATTAATGCTAAAAAATATCAATCATTTTTGGAAATCTATTAGACTGATTCACTTTAGTATCTTTTGGAATTAATTGTATCATTGAAATAGTCTTTGTTAGTATGTATAAGGGTGAATAATCCACCAAGTAGGAAAGCAGCTTGCGAAATTAGATATGTTGGTTGATTTTTCCAATGATATCCTATAACAGAGGTTTGCAAAAACCAGTCCCAAAACTGTAATAAAGTATAAAATATATTCAAAATGTTTAGTTAATTTCTAATTTACGTTTTCATATTCTATTTTTGAATATAATATTCCCGCACTTAATAAATCTTGATGCTGAACCACTTTTGCTAAACAAGTTCTGCTTATGGTTTGTTAAAACAAGCGAATACTTTAATATGTAGCCAAAAGCTATTAAAATAAGTGTCAATAAGTTGCAATGTTATCGACCCATTACTGCTGGTTTATCTGTAATTTTTGATAATGAAAGTATATATTTGAATACCAATTCAATTTACATATATTATTCATTTGATGGAAATTGTCAAGTTTATACACCCAACTGTATAAGGTAAAGTAATTAAATGGGTTTTGTACTACTGTTTTATGTTTTGTACTCCTTTCAAAACATGTTCACCGAAAGTACTCATTTCCGTAAAGTTGTACTCAAATTATGGACATGGAGCCGTCCCCCATGTGACATCAAAGGTCTCCTTTGAACATTAATGGGAGGGCCACCTGAGACATTATGGATGGATATTGGGAGCATTATGACGTATGGACATGGGGAAGAGGGGTCACCTTTTGTAATCACTAGGAACCATAAGTAGTTGACCGCGTTAGTTTAAGTCGCATATTGTTGTCCTTGGGATACTTTTTTTTGTAATCGTTGGATGAACGTTCACAATCCCAAGACAGTTTATAGAATATTGCTATATTCGTTTTATACATTCTGAAAATCTAATAATTTTATTACGACCTTCCGGGTAAATAGAAATGTTGTTTGTTTTGGTACACCATGTTTACAAAAAGAACTGGTAGTATTTTGTATCATGATTATACGATTAGTCTATGACTTTGTACAAACTAGAATGCAAGAATCGTTGCACCCATTTAGCGTCCAGGAATGTCACTTGCACCAAATTGTATAAATTTCTACCGATGCCACAAATAAGTGTTGTGAACGGCAAATTATCAGTATTAATTTTGTTATAAAAGAATTTAGAGTTTTTGTGAGCCCTTGGTCGACAAGTGGACAATAAAGATATCGTATTGGCACAAGACGATCCCGGGGTAGGTTTAAGTGGTTGCCTGACGGGCCAAGAAGTACGGTAAATGGGTGCTTAACTACAAATCTGTATAGTTAAGAGTAGAGAGGCATACGCAAGAGAGAGGCAGTAGGGTTCGTGGTATGAAAGTGGGCAGTGTGTCGTCCTTCTCCCGAAGTTTTTGGCTGTGGTGGGAAGAAGGGAATTTTGATTGTAAGAATTTTATCTAAAAAAATCAATCACATTTGTACTCCCAAACCAACTTTTTTCTTTGCCATCTTCAATTCTTCAATTTGCATCGGACGGCCACGAATTCTGCTAAAATAAAAGATCCGTGTTAAAACAAAGTGATGCATGGATGGTTGTTGTATTGGTTGATGGTTGATTCTATTGGGTGTGTTTAACATTATATGGTTACCACAATTCTAAGGGGGACGTCCCATTCCATTCCAAGGGGGAACCCGCTTACAAAATGACGAAAATGAGAATTTTTACAAGAATACATTAACCGTATAGTCGGCCACCATTTTTTTAAAATGGGACCAACACAAGTCAACTTTGTAGATTAATAAACGACACTGCTGACAAAAGGAAGAAAAATAAGAGTTATTTCAACATAAATATTGCAATCTAAGGACTGTATAATCCGAAAATAGGTTCAATCTTCATCTTCTGCATCTTCCAAAGAATATGCTTACACATGAAAAATAAAAATCAACAATCGTATTAAGTATTTTATTCTTTACCATTGTTAAAATCGAAATTTGTAAAATCACAATCAAATGTTTAAACATGTAAACATAATGCAGATATAATCATGTTCATATATATACTATCCATTAATTAAATAGGTTTTTTAATTAAAGTACGATCTATCATCAAAAATTTCAAACTGTTCAGTCATCAACAAAATAATAATCTTGAGCAACAAACAAAAATAAAACAGAAATCGGAGGGAAAGAATTAAACAAATGTTAATAACAAGACATTTTGGTCCCGTAACAAAAAGTGCACAATCCAGAAATAAAAGAAATAGAAAGAATCCAGCATCATTCATCGCTCATGTCTACAAGTTACAAGATAAATACACATAAATAGTTTTGTTGACAAATAAACTAGGCTTTTTCAAAGGATTTCAAACAAAATTAAACCTCCTGTAGTAGCTAGAAGTTCACGCACGATGTATACACGCCCCGTATATGCTGTATGATAAATTAATTGATAAATTAGGTCGGAGATAAATAGGTCTAACTAGCATATATGATTATAAAATGCCCACGATAACAACTGAGATGAGACAAGTCAAATTTCTTATGATGACTGCACGCAGATATCGATAAATCGAATACATTCGCCTTGTATAAAGTCGTAGAACCATTGAAATCGTCCACTCTCGGCGCACACTCAGAATGATGATTGCATGCATCAATCAGCAGAGTGATACACAATTGCACAAGTCATGACGTCGCGTCATTGCAAAGAAAACATTTCCAGATGTGACGTGACATGAAGAGACAAAATATGAATGGTGATACATAACTGCGTTTGGCCGCTATCCACATTGATCGCGTGTACAATTGCATCGAGTTGATTATTTGCGAAAGTGGTTTACCAGTTGTTTTTGATTACATCGTAATATTTAATAAGTATCGATTATTTATAGATAATCAGAGTGTTTTCGTGTGCAATTCTTCAACATTTATGAGATGCGCTCGTGAAGAGTTTACTGCCAAAACTACACTGCGCCATTTTGATTATTGAAAGAGAACATTACTGGTTTCTCCCCCGAATGTCTCTTCATTCTGTAAATTCTGCAATTCTGTAAAATCACGTTTTAAAAGCGTTCAAACATACGGAGTGCAGTTTTGGCGTATGTTTCTGGTGTTTTTATATGTTACTTCTACCACGAGCACAGTATATATTATTATTCTACACAATATCGTCGATTTTTTGGCAATAAAACAGCAATAAAATTATACTCACTATCCATATACATCCGTCGTATGATCATGCTTTTGGAGCCATTTGCTCTCTTCCCATTTTTTACACACACATCTAAACGAGGGTTGTACACGAACTACTTAAAGTAACTCCCCGTATGGCAGGATTTCGTCCCCTAATCACAATCTCGCCACCACCGAGTGCGTTCTACGCATTTCTTTTTGGCATTCTACCTTGTATGTAGATGTAGATTTTTAGGCCGTCCGCGAGCAGTTCGGTGTTCATTTCTTTTTATTGGCCTTTTCCGCTTTGCGAAGCTGTTTTTCTTTTTCTTTACGTTCCTTTTCGGCCTGCTTACGCTCCTTCTCGGCCTGATGGCGTAGTTCTTTAATTTTACGTTTGAGGCGTGATTTATCATCGCCGCTAACTTTCAGGATTTTGAAGTCGGCGGAGGTGAGTTGCAGTAGTGCCGATCCGTTGACTTGCAGTTCGACAAACTTGGGGATGTGTTGTTCTAAGCCTAATCCTAATAACCATTGGCACACCTGAAAAATATACATATGTAGAAAGAAATCTGCAGGGGATATTCAGAAGAGAATACAGAACGCTGAGAAATCGCCTATTGGCGAAAGTACAAGAATATAAGTTATCTATACTTGGAATATCGATACGCACTGCGTATACATAAAGTATAAATATTTGTTGACCCCGCTTTCAGTTGAAAACGTGTAATTAAGAACATTACTTACTTGTTCTTTACTCCAGTCTGCAACAGCGGAAGATTGCCAAAAGTGGGAATTCCGTTTGTCGCAGCTTGCAATACTACACGACGACAGACTTATATCAGACGGATGCATACTGCTCCAGGTGTCCATTCGAGATGGAGATACAGATCCCGAGGATAAGCTCGAGGGAGATGGAGGAGTCGGTGATGCACCCGATTGATGCTGCCATGGAACGGACCCGGGTGGAGACAATGTTACAGGTGCAACTTTTTTCACTACACATCACCAAAAAAGAGATTAGTCCATGAAAGCGACTCAACCTACATTTAAAAACGTAGTAACTACCTCGCTGGTTAGCTTCGTTCACAGCCTGACGAATTTCTTCCAGAAGATGCTGCGCCGTACTTTTACTCTTTTCATTCAGTTCATCCTGCGAAGCTGTGAGGCTCTCTGTTCCGATGCGTTTCTCCCGTTCGGCGAGCACCTGGAAATGTTGGTTCTATTAGCAATTATATGTAATCTCTTCAAGATATATAAACCCCCATAATTCTGGGGGGCCGCTTTAAATTACCTGTTTCAACTGTTCCGCCAGCGATGATGCGGGTCCCATCGCTTGTTTGCCGCCAATGCCTCCAACCCACGGATCAGGGCTGGGCTGTTGAATACTCGACTCTTTCTGAACGCGCGCGTACACCACCCCCGCGGAATTGTCAATCTTCTGCACGTAGCTATTCTGAATCTGCGTATACTGCACCTGCGAGTTGTAATGGCTGTTCTGGCTATTGTACTGTGCGGTGCTGTAAGTGGAATAGTTATTCGTGTCTAAGGTGTGCGGGCGCATCAGGTCGTTTTTTGAATCGTTAATATATGGAGGATCCAGTTCATCTGCCGAGTTGTAGCTCTCATCCAAACCGTAATCCGAACTACTATTACTCAACGATCCCTTCTTGGGCATATGTCTGGCACGGTTTACCAACTCTGCCTTACTTTTATTCGCAGAAATATCCAGCAATTCATGAGGTGGTACAGCACTATCAAATTCATCCTTTATTGGCAGCTTTCGCTCCACCGTGTCTGTTTTATTCAGATCATCCGGACTCGCATCAGAAATTTCTGTATCAGAAAAATCCGGAGTGATACTGTGACCCAGCTTATTCGGCGGTTGTCGTCTCGACATTTGCGGAGTTACCGACTTTGCGTTCGTGCTATCATAAGGTAACGATGGGGGCATGCCCGCCTGTTTCTGTGTTTCGTACAACTTCTGTTCGAGAATAATAATCCGATCCTTGAGATTCTTCACCAGCGCATTATATTCGGTGTCTTTCTCTTGTAATAACTGCTGATAAAAGTCCTCGCGCTGTGCCATTTCAATCTCGCGTTGCTGAAACTCGCGACACAATTGCTTCGCCCGGCTATATTTCTTCTCCAGTGTTAAATATTGATTCTGCGACTGCTCCAACATGTTCTGATAGGTCGTAATCTCTTTCTTGGACACCGTCAACGCCTTCTCAGTCTCCTTGAGACGAGCTGCAGTCTGTTCCAGTTTTTCGCTCTCATCCGACTTGAGACCATTCTGCTCCATTAACTAAAAGCACAGCTTGAGTATTTTGCTCCGAAAGGAAACATAAGACTACGTGAAGGATGGTATTTCGTGAATGACTCCAAAAATCAAGACCCAAAAAAGACATGCAAGAAAACAGCATCAAATTACCTTCGTCTTTAGGCGCGCTAACTCGTGTTCGGATAAGTTTAGCTTGCGCTGAGTCTGCATAACAAACAAACACAAAACATACAAAAATACGGAGAATAGTTAACAATTGCGGTTAACCATCCGCATGTGAACGCAATTGTCAAATGCAATGGAAAACAGAGAGGAACGCCACTACTCAATGCACAAAGGACAATCACACGCAAAGAATTCATGTTATGATGATATTTTCGGAACACATGTATGTGAAACATACCTCTTGCAGCAGTAGGCGTAAAGACTCCACATCGTTGTTCTCCGCTTCCGGTTCGAAGACATTATCATTGGTAGCGGCCAGTGGACTGACGGGTCCATCAGAAACACTACTATTTGCTGATCCTACCGAGAGCAATTAAAAATGAATGTAAGGTGGAAAATGAAAATCATCAAATACCTGTCAATGGCAACGTACTCGCATCACTCGCTTGCTGCTCGGCTTCTAGTGCACGCTGCCGTCGCTCCTCCCGTTCTTTATCGGCCTGCAGCGACTGTCGTATCAACTGCGCTACTTCACTATTATCTGGATCACGTTCTCTACCGATGCTAAACTTGACAATGCCGGAAGTATTCCGGAGTACACTCGCTGCGTACGCCTGGGTCACACCGACTAAACTCTTCCCATCCACCTCAATAATCTGATCATTCACTTGTATCCTGCCATCCTTTGCGGCTGCTCCGTTTGACGTTATCGTTTTCACGAATATACCCAGTTTTTCCAAACCGGCGTCTGCACCCACACCCATTCCTATAATACTCAACCCGAGACCCTCGGGACCCTTGAGCAGCTCCACCGGAAAGACATCCATCTTCTCAACGCGTTTCTCTAGTTCATATTCGGCGCTAGCCGCAACCGGATCTACGTCCTCATTACGTCGATCATAATCATTGATACTGTACGTGGAAAAGACCTGAATAGGCCCACTGGAGAACTTAATCTTAAACTGCTTCGGAATATACATCGGATACTCTAGATCATCATCGTCATCATCTGGCAGTCCTGGGACCTCCATCCAAAAATGTCCATCTTCAAAGTAGTGAATACCATTCTCGATGCCCACCACTTGAAGTGGTTTCGGAATGAAGTCCGTGTCATGGTTCGATTCCGATAGACTCGTGACAGAATCGATTAACCCGGAATCGGATGCCATACTCGACTCCAACTTAGAGTTGGTCACCGAGTGGTCCTGAGTGGAGACGTCAATACTACTCGTTGACTCGTTCATTGTTTTGTCAGCCTTTTTAATCTTGATCACCTGAGCGTACTCGACCTGCTCTTCCTGTATGGATGGCGGACCGTAGCTGTCATTCAGCGATGGCAGGCCGAGTGAATCCTGCATGGACGTGTCCTGAATTGAGGAATTCGCCTCTGGCGTCCATTGGTCTTTCTTCGATTGCAGGAGTTTTTGTATTTCACGTGCTTCTTCGTCAGTTATAACTTCTTGGCGAATACGTTTTTCTAGTATACTAGAAGAGCAAATATATTCGTTAGAAAAAAATTTATGTTTTATTCGAATTGTCATAGCTTTTATTTTAGACATGTCTTACTTACTTGGTACTTAAGAGATTATCAGCCTCCGCTGGTGTCATTGCATCCACTTCTCGCACGTCCTCTTTGATTACGATACGATCCTCAGTCTCATCCTCCTCTTCACTCGCGTCAGCATATTCAACATCTTTGAGATCATCAAGTAGGTTTGCTTCGCAGTGGATTTCAGGAGAGTTCTTCATAGGGCTCTGTGGAAATAAACATATATGCATACAGTTCTTGTTGGATGCAATGGTGTCATTGTTAAAACATGTCTTACCCCTTTCGGTGAGACACAAGGAACTACATCAGGCCTATTACTTGCCTCCACACTTCGTTCGTGCTGGATAAACTCCGCGGATCTGAAACTCTCCGCGTATGGTTCCTCCTCATCTTGCATATCCAGCTCGGATACAACCGCAGCTGGTGAGCCCGTTTTAGATGCGTTGTACATCACGTCTGACTCAAAACTCTTATGCTGTACCACAGTTGTCGCCGAATCCGAATCCGTGGAAGCGTTCGACCGCTGCTGAAGGAGGCACGATGGCTTGTTAGGAACGGCGTAGATTGCCTCCACTGCTCGTGGTTGGGACAGTGGTGATTCGATGCTCTCCGTGTTCGGCGAGTCCTTGGCGTCAATCGTCGCATAGTCTCCCTCGTCCTGAATGAACAAATCCACCTTGTCCTCGTCGGTGATGGGATAATCGTATAACGCGTCCTCTGGAGGTTTAAGACGCGCTTTGATCTCGGGACAGGGCTCGTTGAAGCCACCCTCGTCTGTCGTCGACGACGAGATGATCGACGGCGGGCGTGTCCCCAAACCGGCGGCTGGAATGTTCACCGAGATGCTCGACACCTTACTGCGTCGCGGTACCGGGACGACTTCGTCTTCAGTCTTATTGGATTTCACATCTGCCTGATCTATGATAGATAGAAGAGCATGAAAAACAAGACATGAGATTATGCAATCCGCTAATGACATACACCGGATAATCAGTCAATTATTCCATCAAGGGACAAACCTACGCATTTAAGTCATTAAGTATGCGCAGAAATTACTAAAAACCCACCCGTCCAGCCAGACTCACAACCAGACAGTGACAAACACACTTCGGAAGTACCCAATTACCGACCGTATGACTAGGAGAGGACCAACAAACAGGAAATGATCCAAAATAAACTTGCGCGCATATGTTATTTATAATTATAAAGTCAAAATCAGCAATTTCAATGACATACACTTCCCGATGATCAATGTTGACCTCTGCCCGTAACGCACTAACCTGTGCAATCCAAACAAAGTAGTTTGAGTCGCAAACACATCTTCCTCATCGTGCACGTGAACACGATACTCGCGCGGGAAGGCCCGTGGACGACGTCCTCAACGTACCCGTCGTCATCGGACGATCAAGATTGGCACTTAATATATAAAGTAGGAAGACCGAAATCACAAACGGCAAATCAATTGCGTCGCCGTCCGCGACTATAAGTACGAGTTCGTGGCGAATAAGTAAGTAAGTGGTTCGGGAGTCGGGAGAGACGCGCTCCCAAGAGGCTATAAATAAGTTGTGTGTTTCTACTGAAAAAATGCACGCGAGAGACGCTCGTGCGCGTTCTGCCGCCAGACAAGCCCCGGTCGTCGTCCCGTCCGAATGCGACTTAAGTCAGTGAAACGCGAGAGCATTTTGATCTGATTGTGATATGTGGGCGCAGCAAGTCAAACTGATGCCTTCTAACAAAGAAGATCCGATGACAGTTTAAAATAAGCTCGGGTACCAAAAATAAGAAGTATTGGGTCATTTTTGGTAGCACCCTTAAACATAGACAATGAACTTACCTTGGGCACCTATATCAGTCTTTTCGTTTGTTTCCAGCTCCGCTTTCTCTGTTGCAACATGTTCCACTTCTTCCTGGTCTTCCCCGTTTTCTTCTTCTTCCTCGTCTTCGAGATCTTCAATTTCGGCTTCAGGGGCTTTTTGGCCCAGTTGTAGATCCGCTATCTCCGATTTGGTCCTCGGACTACTCGGCGGACTCAACGAACTCAAACTGCTCACACTCAGCGATTCCTTGCTCAGCTCATCCAGAGATTTGGAGGTGGAACTGCAGTTATTTGCCCCACTACCGTTGCTCAAGTTTACATTAGGGCCACTGGATGGCGACTTTGGCAATTCCTTAGGGACACTACTAGCATGCCTAGTGGGAGTATCGAAAACGGTGGGACAAATATGTCTCGTCGGAGTTTCAACAACGGTAGGTGCCGCGGAAACATGTGGTGATATACTAACACCTTTGAGCTGAACGTACGCATCTTCCTCCTCTTCGTCTTCAGGTTCTAGTGGCTTGTTCTCCTTCTCTTCGGAATCGCGCTTATGTTGGCCGCGAACAACGCGGGTGTTGATGTTCCTCACAGGGGAGGTAACCGGTGATGGAGTGGAAACATAGCGATCCGGGAGTGAAGGTCGATGCTGGTGTTGAGCCTCTTTGACGGGACTACTCAGTGGGCTGCTAATGTGCGTCGGTACCGATGCGGGGCGTTCCCTTCGTGCGACATTTGGCCTCCGAGTAACGTCCGGTGGACATGGAGGTGACGTCGGTGGGCTACGCATCCTCGACGTGAAGGAAGCACTGCGTGTCGCACGATTATTCTCCGACTCTCTACTCCCATAACTCACCGTTTTCGCAACTTGCTCATTATTCCTGTTAGGATCACTTGTATACCGTGACGTCCTCGTTTTGGTAAAATGCGACGTCCAGTTCTTCTGTTTTTCAATCAGCTCCTTGCTGTTAAACTTCCTCTCAGGTTTCTCGGGCTTCTTCATCAATTGTGGCTTGTTAGTTGCGCTCTTTTCCTCCGTATTCCCATTCAGCTTTGTCACCCCGCCCATGGTCACTGAATGCGTCACCGGCTCCTCGATTTTCCGCGTGAATCCGTTGGTTTTATCAATCAATGGCACCCCACAACGTCTCGTCGTTGGTGAGGGAGACCTTGAACCTTCATCCGTTGATCGCGAGCAGTGTGTCTCC
Organism: Mimaenictus wilsoni; assembly: GCA_027575185.1. NCBI lineage: Eukaryota > Metazoa > Arthropoda > Insecta > Coleoptera > Staphylinidae > Mimaenictus > Mimaenictus wilsoni. The sequence goes on from JAODAC010008741.1 coordinate 21,566, forward strand.
CTGATGTGATCACTATTTGCCGAACTGCTTCTGGACCGGTCAAGGACATGCGGCACATGACCGGCACTCTTCGTCGTTTGAATCGGATACGGATGACTTGTTACACGCTGTATATCTCGGGGGCGGTTCTCTTCCCCAAGCTTCTCAAACATAGCACGTGCATTATTGAACCGCGTCAGGTGCGACTCGGTGCGCACCACCGTCACATTTGGTTGTTCCTCCCGGTGATGGTAGTCGCTACCCGGCGAGCTTGTCGAACGCGGCTTGCTACTGCAGCGGAGCTGTGAGATGAGATCGTCTCGATGGTGTTGCAGATGATGTGGTAAGCCGCCGCCGCCGCCGACACCGCCCGTCGGTTGAAAGCGGTTCGCAATCTGCGACACCTTCGAACTGGCACGCGGCGTTCGCTTGTCGTCCATTTTATCCGCTCGCCTGCAATCAGTAGGAGAAGAAACGGGGCCAGCATTAAAATAGTTATGCAAATTTTGATCTTGGTCTTGTGGGATGTAATGGCCGGCAAGTAAAATGAACACAAAAAGTCGTTGCTACCATAAATACCGACGCGACAGGCATAATTCGCGTGCGTGCGACATAAGTAATGAATGTCGTAAAGATACGGATTGAGAGAGTGGTTTAGTAGGAAGTGCTAATAGTAGGCACGAGATATAGCAACAAGTCACGTCTCGCTATATTTAATAAAATCAAAAGTACTTAATTAAATTTTACAGTTATTTCCAATAATGTACAGCTCATAAATATTTTATTGAAATTAATAGCTTTACACTAAAAAATAACATGCCGGGTAGATATCAAAATATAGGGCACATGGAAATACGGTGTAATCAAACTTGTATCGCATGTATAAATAAAAAATAATATATTAAAATTTAGCATAATGTTATATTTACCTCATTCTTATCTCATTCTAATATAATCAACTCCAAGCAATAAATTAACGTAATCATGTGTTTATCATAGTGGGGTCCGAGGTTTCGAGGAACCGATGAAAGGGGTGGGAGCCCCCTTGGAGCCAATTTGACTAACATCTCAGACGGGGCATATAGACACTAAACCAGCGTTTCCCAATCTATTCTGAATGCGGCTCGATTGGCACGAGAATGTAAAATTGTTTGCGACCCACCTTATGACAAAAGTGACATTTTTTACAAAGCAATACATTAGGTGATGTATGAATGAGTACAAATACTAAGGTGACCAAATGTATTAATTCAAAGTCGTAATCACTCACTTTGGGAAACGCTGCACTAGCTACGAAACATGTTTTAAAGGGACCTCCACGGAGTATTTTTTTGAAAGAAATTGACAACCGCTAATAGATAATCAAATCTGACTCATCTTTTCCAAAAATAAACATAAAATATGGTCAACTCGTAACTTCGGAATAGTTTACATAAATCGCATCATAACTTTATATTAAATTATGAAGTAACCCAAGCAGGTTATAAACGAAGCACGAAAACCTCAATTAAACAATATCCCGGCAAATTTCACTGTCTTTATAAGGCTTTATAAGGTTTCCAAGATTTTAATGGTATTAAGCGGCATTAAATTAATCACATCATAAAGTAAGCCACGTCTATACTTCAGTCACTCGCTTAAAACATATGAGCATGATAAATACACTTTTGCCATACTGACTTGCTTATCAATTTTATGATAACTCATTTTCGAAACTTTATGACATCATAAAAAAAATGTTAAACTTCAAATCAATATTGTCAATTCTGTCGAAAACGCTCATTAACTAGGTATCACAATAAAAACTGTTTCACCTTGATTACCGCTTCTTTTTTGCAAAATACCCTTATATGGAATCTACAGGTATACTTATAGTACTTTATGAATGCCAAAGTTAAGTTGGGAAAGCGCCGAGCGAAAATAATAACACGCTCGTAGCGCCGCAAAATAATTGAACGATGAGCGAATTGATGAGCACCCAAAGAGCGTAGAAAACGCAGATCGTATAAACAGCGACGTTTAGCGATTACCATATGGTAATCGCCAAGGCCGTTTGCCATCCGCAGAGCCTGGATGAATCGACCGACAGCAGCGACCGCAGATCGACGTGCCAATTGCACATACTGCGCATTTTCGATCATAGGCTGCCAAGGGGCTTAAGTCACATCAAGTGCACTTCTACTCAGGATATGCGGATAAAATACAGTGGGAGCGGAACGGAGGTAGTAGCCGTAGCATTCAAACTTTACGAGTTATAACTTTCGTATAAAGTAAGTTAGTTATTGTTTGAATTACTTAAACTTGCGGCCATTATACGCAAGTTATAAGACGGTTCAACTCATTAAACTTCGGGAGCATAAGGAATATTTTAATATATTTAAGGAATTATATATAAACATAATTAATTACTGAAAGTTCGAGGAAACTATAAATCTATTTTTATGGACATTTAAAATTTGCAAGTGTCACAAACTGTAAATGTTATTCATGACATTGTGTAAGGAAGAGTTTATTGACGTCGTCAATGAACCAAATATGGCGCGAAGACAACCGCTAGACACCAAAAGTATCTTGCAATTAACAATGCGACCTTGTGAAATAAAGCACTATGCGCATGTGCATTGAACATACCGCTCGGTATCCGCTATTCGGCGTGGAAATATGTCGCTAACTTGTTATTATTACAGACTTGCAGTCAAATGCGTCATGACCCACCATATTCCATCATTAATTGTCGCATAAGGCCATAAGGGTTTATTTATTACGAGACATAAATATAAGACGAAAATAAAGGTTCATTAAACGATGTGTCTATAGAAGAGTTAATTAATTGCTGGGTCATAAATAATTATAGGAAGTATATGCGGCATTATTTTATATACACAACGTTTACCCATTTTAGATGGTAAAAGTTCGATTTCAGGTTATGACCTTAAACGTCAATAGTAATAAAACTTCCGTAAAAAGAACTTTACAACTTCCCTTATCCTACTTTTTAAAGAATTTTTAAAGAATTCAATGAAGAGGTTTCCTAAAACATCATGGTGACTATGATTGGTGAAATTAATGTATCTAGGCATATGGCTTTAACTGGGAATCAAGAGGCTGACAACCTGACAAAAACAGAGGAGGGAACTCAAGATACCACAGTAAATAGATTTGTGCTAGATTTAAGCCTGAAACGCCTCAAGAACACCTCTACCGGTGAGGCATGACCACTTAATGGTATAATAGGAATAAAGAGAGGTTGAGATGCCTGTTCACTTTTATGGAAGCACTTACAGATTATTTTAAACACCAGATGTAAGGAAGAGCGTTCAGGTTGGAAAGAATTGCACACGGAAACTGTCAACTGCTGTTTGACAACTACTTAAAATGTGCAATGTAGAATTAAAATGGAGGATAAAATACCATGGATATTACTGGGCTACAAATACCTGACAACCTGACCAAAAAAAAAAACGAGGAGAAAACTCGAGTTACTCCAGACAAATCTGTTTTAGATCTAAGCATGAAACGCTTGAGGGAGTTAAAAATAGGTGGTGCAAAAGGAGTGAACAGAGGTGAGGTGCCACTTAACTTTTATTATACCACTTACACAATTCTGCATGATTCAGAAGAGAGGAAGACCATTAAGATTGAGAAAAACTGTAGACGGAAAATATAAGCAGTATTCTATGCGGAAATTTTGTCAAATTAACAACTGATTAAAGCACACCAGTTATATGTACGGTAGCAATCTATAAAATTTACTCTATACAATTAATCACAATGGCTATTTCACTACTTAGTGACAAATTTAATTCTGAATCGATTAATATATGATTTGTATACATAGAAATGTGGCAAATGTAAATGAAAGTGTGATCTTTAGAAGAAATCATTTTTCTGTCGCCGTTATTAGACTCTACTTTTATTACTTCTAACATCGGTTCCAAGTAGTCAAATAAAACGCTGTCCCAAGAGTTTAAAGCAATTTTCACGCTAAATCGATTGGTGCATGCTTTTTATTTCCAGAAATAAGGGAAATTTGAATAAAAATGGAATTTTTAGGACAAATCATTTTTGGGATCGGCAATATTGACGTAATTAGAGTAAATTTGAATGATATATAACATGATTTCTCGATGTGTTTTCTAAATGACGGTTGCAGGAAGCTGTGGAAAATTTCATTCTGAGTCGAATGGTATATGATTTGTATATATTGAAGGGAGGTAAATTTAAATAAAAGTGAAATTTAGAAGATGTAATTTCAAGTCAGTTTTCTGTCAGAGAAATCATCACGGTTATTACACTCAACTTTCATGACTTATATTGTCGGTTCTAAGAAATCAAATGAGAAACTCTTCCAGAAGTTTGAAGATATTTTTACGCTGAATCGATTGGTGCATGATTTATAATCCGAGAATTACGGGAAATGTAAAAAAAAATGAAAAACCTAAACCTCTACAATTTTTGGAAAAGACGATTTTTACACAATATATCTCAATAATTACCCAACATTTAGGCTTATATGTGAATATCAAAACAAACTGCATGTAATGAGGAATCGATCCATACAAGAATGGGTATTCTATAACATCCTAATTAGAAAATATTTTAGAGCTAAGTTTGAATTTCACGTTTTCGTTCCGCATTTTACCGCTACGTGGTACCGGTCGCGTTGGGTCCTCTTAACCAAATCGAACTAAACAATAACGCCTTAGAGCAAATACCATAGCAATGTTTTCCATCTTATTCTCACGATCAATGATTTTCCTAATGTACATGATCCAGTAATGAGCAATGCATTTTACACTATATTAGTTTTAAAGCATTTTCTTGCACCGCCAGGGGAACAACTTCAAAGTGGTATTTGAAAGAGTCCCCGTAAATAGTTTAATAGAAAGAATTGTTGTTCGATTTTTAACATTAATGTAATACGTCTAATACTAAAATAAAACCAATTTCCACGTGAGCTAACCTATCTCAGCCTGTCCAAATCGAATCTCTATAAATTCAACGAATTATTGCAATTCCACATACGTAACATGATCATAAATTGATTGCATTTCATTGAATTTCCAATATTATGAGCACATTTCCATGAACGGGAAACAATGCTCAATTAAACCAATTATGTGAAAGTCCAAAGCATTGTCGCATTAACAAATAACTCGCTTCTATTCAGTGTCTGCGTGCACATGCAAGTGCCATCGAAAACTTCTCCTCTTCGATGAATGCAAGCTAGCGCCGCATAACACATCATGACTCTTTGACTTATAAAAATTGTATAGATGGAAGCATACATGCCGCATATTCCCAACCTTGTCGGCGTTCATTCGCGTAAAATTGAAGGAAATTGCCATTGGGTCTCATCGATCGTCAGCGCACAACCACGAAACGACCCAACGAACGAAACGCACACCATTCTTGCAATTTTCTGCAGCGCTGCCTACACATTTCCACCGCGTTTCGCTTTTCTTCACTGTTTTCACGCTTTCTTGCAACTTCGAAATACACGACGCGTGCTTCAACTAAAACTAGATTAATTATCTGCCACACGACTAAGATGTAATTTGAAAACTTTTTGTTCTCGGTCACCTGTAACATTTAAACTTCGAAACTCTTCTAAATTGAAGCAGTTGATCTGTGTTTTGTGGATCAATTGTTCCTCACGACTTTCGGCGGTTATTAAAAATCCTTCTTGTTATCAGTTGAACTGTACTTTCATTAGTTTGAACTATTATGAACTTATGAAATATTAATTAACGGATGTTTGCTCGAAAAGATGGGAAGAGGTGGGTATAATTTACATAGAATTGCTGTGGAATTCACATCGGATACAATTACGCATTTAATGCACAGCGGCAATTTGCTAAGAAACATATATTTTTTATCTACCAACCGTTTTGTGGGAGATAATGAGAAACAAATAGAAAATGCTAATCATCGTGGGATTAATGAGAGAAGCGATGATTGATAGTGTGAATAAACAAGTAAAAATACGTATACAGAAAGCACTGGTTTTTAATTTGAATATAATTTATATATGCCGTTACTTATAATTTACAGATCACAAAATATATATTAGTAATCTGTACCTAATGGAAAAAAAACAAATATACCACATAATGTATGATATTCGATCATGATTAAATCAAATGAATTGCTGATTGTTGTTTCTTTTAAGAAAAATTGATCTTGTAATACGGGTGTTTGCTATAATTTATATAATTCAAGAAAGTGTAGGCGGAAATAGTAAAATAACAAGTAGATGGCAGGCAGCCCGTTAGCATATAAAAAAAAGATCAAAAATTTGCTTTTGGTATTATTCCAAACC
>JAODAC010008752.1:0-27858 GCA_027575185.1 Mimaenictus wilsoni
CGCGCTTTGCTTATCGATACGCCCCTTGAGCATACGCCTCCTAAAATTATTTCGGTTTCCTAAATTTACATCTAATCAACACAAAACATGACCTTGGACTAAGCTTTCCAGAAGTGGTTTTCCTGTTATTTAATATGAATTTCTTAATCCGCTTTTCGCATTTGTGACACTACTTGCAACTAAAGATTTTCTCCTCGTGTGCAATAGTATATTGAACAACGAACATGGAATGCTACGAATTTCTCAAGAGTATAATAAATAAAATGATAAAAGTATGATAAAAGTGGGAGAGAAAATAATGAGTAATAGAATTCAAGAGTAACTTGGAACTGCAAAAATGTTCTCAAGAAATTGGAGCGAGGCAATAAACTCACAATGTGAACAGTGGATGCCTGCGCACCAAAGTATTGCAGGCAATACTAAGGCGGATATGCTAGCCAAGAAGGCAGCGGAAACCACCATCCATGGCCCTGAACCAACCTGTGGATTATCAAGGTCCACAGTGAAGGAATGGATCAAGAATTGGCATCGTGCTAGTCACGAGACCGCCTGGAGGGACAAAGAGTGTCATAGGCAGGCCAAGAGGCTGCTAGATGTATCACACAATAGAGCCCAAAAAATTATAAAGTTGAAGAAAAGCGATATTGGGCTACTTGTTAGCCTACTGACAGGTTATGCCGAGGTCTTGTACCACCTAGCCAATACTGGCAAAGGCGACCTCATAAGCTGCAGATTATGTAAATCCAAGGTGGAAACAACCGGGCACCTACTCTGCTCTTGTGCATCCCTAGCACCAGAAAGACTTTCTTTGCTAGGCAGCGAGCAGCTAAGCCTTGCTGAATTCAAAGAGAAGTCGGTCAAGGAGATTCTAGCCTTTTCTAAGGTGATCTCCGTTATTGACCATGCACAATAGATCAAAGCTGGTCGCAGTGCTAGTGGCGTTGACCGCCGAGGATTAATTGAAAAAAAAAAGAGTAATAGAGTGAAAAAAAAGAGTATAATGAGTGTTTATAGTATCGGTGTTTATACTCCTAAAATTACAGATTATCAAAGCGAAAAAGGCACTATGAACCCATTTCACTGTCTAACCTAGAATACGTGTTCTATCAGTAAGGATATGAAAGTTGCGACATTCTATTATGTGAACGTCACTTAATATGTTTTTTTTCTGATCGTAACAATCAAAAGATATGCTTTCTTTTAATATTTCAAGAATATCAAGCAAATACATAGCAAATACTTATGTTAAATTTGCGTGTTACAAATATCAATAAAATAACGTGATTCACTTATAGTTTTTGAAATCACCTGTACAGATTGTATATATTTAACATTATATTGTTCTTAATAAAAAAGAAAACAAAAAAGTGCAATGGGACATAAAATTTTTAAAAGTTTTAATAAATTAAAACAAATGTAACTAAGAAAAACTATTTAGGTTTGATTAGGTTAGGTTAGGTTATTGCCTCTTTCGTGCGATAAACACATTTTATTCGTAAATTTCATTCATAGATAAAAAGAACACCATCTATCATTTGTTGTGTGCCTGTTTATTTTTTGCTATTTTGTTGGTTTTGAATGTATAATATTGTGAGTTGTCCGAATGTTATCTCTCCCTGTGCTTCAAATTAGGGTTTTGAACATTTCAAGGAAAGGTTGTCGTTTTGTACTTTATGTATTTCAAGTTAAGGTTTTTATTCTTATTGTAATGTTAGAGAAAGTAAAAAGGTTTTTTATGGCTCTCGACCTTGAAGAAAATTCAGACAATTGTTAGTTTTTTAAAATAGGCTTGTAGTCAATTAGTTATCTCTTGCACTCATCTTTGTATACCTAAGGTACTTTCTACTGCAACGCGAGAATGCCACCTGCACACAAAACTTAGGTAGATTTTTCCATCCCCATGCTAGTATTGTAAAGAGTAGGGATATTCAAGTTTGTTTTTGGAGTTTTTAGTTTAATAAAATCAGTCTTGTTCTAAACTTGATAAACACTGTTTGGGCACAGTTTCGATACTCGATTTAACTCCCACGTTAAGGTACCCCGATCTAGTGTTGCGTTTCTAAGTTGAAAGGCTTAGAAATAATTCATACATAGCATCCGAACTCCGATCCTACAAGATATACAACACATTTTTTCATATTAAAAGCTACTTTAATCAAACTTTGTGTGAAAACTCCTCGTTTTTTATCCTCTTAGTTTCTTCTTGTAAGCAAGAAGAAACCTTTTTCTTGTTAGAAGAAAGATCCTTAGACGAAAGTTGTAAAATTGAAAAATTATCCACCCCAAGAGACCGATTTTCATATCTCAATCTCCAAGTATAACAATAATTTGAAATCCCGTAAATCCATAGATAAAGATAAAGTTAAGTGTATCCCATGTGGTTTCCCACCCAGCTCGGCTGGCTCATTCATAAAATCCTCAAATCTTGCGGTACATTCGCATAGAAAAAGTGTAAATTTGCTCGCAAATTCAACGGAGGCCATTTGTGGCCACCGTGTTCCATTCTCGCCATCCTCTGATTGCCCACACGCATATAAAAACGCACACGCAATGCGAGTGAGAATTTGGTAAGACATCGGATCTTAAAATATTAAAACACCATCGTATAAAACGCTGCATAAACATCATAAAGATCTACAAAGCGACGGAGCGGTCGACGGCAAGGAGTCGCGGGCACGAAACATTTATCAACGGGGGTATTGAAGTGACAGTCGTTGTGTTATTACAGGCACGTTACATTTGATCTATGAGGCGAAATTATGTGAAATGTACGCATGTGAGCATATATCTATGCACATGTATGTGTGTGTGTGTAATGTGTGTATGTATGTATATAATATGTGTATGTATATGTGAATGTGTGTTGTGTGTGGGTGCTAGATGTTTCCCATACGAAATGCAACCAGTCGCAACCGGCTTGCGAGCACAGAGCAATGAAACAAACGCGAAACAAGCAGCAGGCGATGTTGCTTTAGTGTTTTAAGGGAAATAAAAAAAAATACGATTACGGCATACAAACTTTCCGGTGCCAGGCACGCTCTGTGCGGCGGCAACGGAGGCGGCGTATTTACGGGTTCGTTTCAAATGCGCTTAGAATCAACAAACAAAACCATTCCCGGCTTCAAACACGCAGCCGGGCAGACATACACATACAGGGCTAAGGCCTCTTTTAGATAGATCGCGATGCGATTATAAAGATATGAATCAGTTGAAATTATATTTGTAAATTATCGTATTTCCAATGAATTATCACAAAAATTGTATCAATTGCCAAAAATAGATATATTTGTTTTCTATTTGTTAATATCAATTTTGTTTTTAAATTTACCACCTCGTATGTCACCTGTCCCCTGTCAACTGACTAATATTTATAATCTTCATAACATAATAGTCATCAAGGGAATTATCCTCCATTCAATTTAAATTTTGTGCTAGCTTCTGCAACTCCTCTAGTTTTTGAATCTCTCTTTGAATTTTCAAATAAGTCATCTTTTAAAATTTAATGTCATGTTATTATTTGAATGTTCACTTATAGTTTTGCCGTTCTGCTGTCAGTAATGTCACCAGTTTAAGATGATACATAACCTGCTTCTTTAATGTGGAGTTAATTCTGGTTCAGAGGGTCTTGTTGCCAAGAGCCATAAATCAGCAAGAAGAAGAAGAATATAATAGTCGTGACGACATCTAACGGCGAAATCGGGAATATATAGAAGGCTTGGGGAGGGGGTAGGTCTAGAATCGGCACTTTATGTCTACTATATTGAAATCGTACTGTCATAATACTCATTTAGTGATGGGCATTTTCCCTTCACAAGTTATTTCTGTGAAAATTACTGTTTACGCAGATACGTAAACAGGGGAGCGTAATGACGCTGATAGGATAAAGGGCAGTTTATATTCTTCTATGTTAATGTGTCGTATGAATAATTATGTCTAATGTGTTCATTTAAATTGTATGTTTTGTTTGCGAATGTTTACGTACAGGCCATGATGTCGCGGCAATTAGCAAGAGGTCCAAACTGCCAAATAAAGTCGATTAACTGCTGTACTCTTGTTATAGTGACGTCATGTGCCATTAGTAGTTAAGTTATTAGTGTGTATCGATATATCTAGAGTTAGAAAATAAAGTTAGTTGTCATATGGATTTCGTCGTGGTCACATCGTACCCTCTTCCATTCCTGCACTCCGCTGCCTTACAAACGGCGTGACAGTTGGCACCGATCGCGTGTGCACGACAAGACCATCTTTTGTGCTCACAAAATATAGCATATAGCACAATTACCGCAGAAAAACGGTTTTTGTTTAGTAAATCATTGCAAAATAATCTTTATTCACCGCTAGTATAGTTTTTTGTATGGTATACTTTTTTCATAAGCACATCAATCAACCTATGGATACAAAAAACAATTGTTTTTCTTTTTTTATTTCTTGATATCAAATTTGCAAATTAACCACCTCATATGGGGTTAATTGTCAAAAAAAAAACATAATTTTAATACTCTAATACTCGTAAAAATAATATTAATAATTTTCATTTGTCTGAGCAAGATGTCTCTGCTTTGAAAATTTCAAGTTATATGTCTTTCGCCTTCAATTCGATTCGTATAGTGTTGTATACAAAAGAGGTCTTAGACTCCTCAGCGATCGGGGTGCGCATGTGTGTCATGTATAATGTGTAAGCTGACCACATGTATTTTATACCTTTTTCTTCGCTTTGATGCTTCAATCGCATACGGTGTTTGCATGATATGCGGTTCAGCACTTTATAATAAATCACGCGAAGAAAACCTGAGGAAAAATGAGGCGAGAGGCGTAGCGAGACGCACATCGCAAGAAGAGAAAGACATTTAGGGGGAAATCTCTGTTTACTTGTAATACGTAAGGCAATTAGAAACTTTTCGGGGATTGTTTTAGGCTCATTAAAAATAGCACTGCATCAGCAATAAGAAAAACAGAATAGGTAAGCGTTTATCTTGCGAGAGATGTGTTTATAAAGACGTAATTATAAATTTTAAATATTTTTGAAGGATTTGCGATTTTTTTTTCAATTCCATAATTTGAAATATTAGTAGTACTTGTATTGCGCTTCTATTTGTACCTTTAAGCTTATCCCAGGTGCAGCAGCTGAATCACAAATGCCTTGCTTTTAAAATGAGTCCGTTTTAATTCCCTACTGAAGGCTCGCTGCTTCTTATTGGTTTTTTCTACCTCTCTACATTCTTTTTACATTTACGTATCAGAATTAAACTATAATTGAAAGAAACGAAAATTTCTGAATATAATAGAATATTTATACAGCCCTTTTTGAGAAAATAATTATGAAATGCTTAGCACCATAAAACATGACGCTGAATTATATAAAATTAATTACAAAGTTTATCAAATCGTAAAATAAGATTTAACATCCAATTTTTCATAATTCCTCCACCGTCTGCTAGCTAATTTCACTTCCATCTCGCAACCATCGAAAAGACATTAACACAAAAAACCTCGAAGCAGAAGCTTTTGCGTTGGGCCGAAACTTGTGCGAAAATGCGCTAATGCTGTTTTGAGGATCACACACCGCAACAAACAGCGAAGACGCGTTGCTTCCTTTGACAGATGAAAAAGCTCGCCGGCGTGCTCACCGCATCGCGCCTCTGTTTATTTTATGTTCGCGCCGAATTACAAATAAACACTCGAATTTCTGGGATATTACTATTTACTTATTTACGTATCAGTTTTATTGCCCGCTGCCGTCGGTGCTTTCTTCTTCTATTTCGAGGCGCAACCGTGAGTTTTACGAGCTCGTGCACGCACGCACGCACGCGAACCGGCCTCCGATGGAAGACAAACCACAAACGCGGGTGGTCGCCACTAACGCATGTTACACATCGTAAACTCGCACCGCCACCGCCGCCGACGCCTCCGTCCGATGGAAACGTGCAGGAAGCGCACCGAAACGCAGATGGTTTTGTGCGAGCAAATCGAACGAAACGAGGGAAGGGAAAAACAGAGAGACCACATGTTGTGTGCGTACAATATCATACTTCAATATATTAGCAAATGAATATATAATCGCGTTGGAATGCCGTTTGTGTTCGTGTGTGCTACCGACTTCGGCACAGCCGCCCCATGTTCTAGGCCTGCGGATTGCGCCGCATCAATTCGATATCAGCCTCCATCATGTCCTTGACGAGCTCTGGAAACGTCCAACGTGGTACCCAGTTGAATTTCTTTCGAGCTTTGGAAGAATCTCCAAGAAGTTGTTCCTAAATCAAGGAAAAATAAAATTCAAACATTAGAAGCGTATTCATGGAGTGTATTCTTAGGAATTTCTTTGGAAATCCCAATGAAATATGACAATGCAATATTTGCAGTTCTTTATGGAGGGCAAATCGCTTCTCAGAGCACACAGGCGGCGTCTTACTCGATTCTTTCAAGATATAAATAGTTATAAAAGGGTTACCCTATCATAATATGCCTAGGGGCCCCAGAAGATCTTAATTCACAACTGATCATATAGTTTAGATATCAAAAATACAAATGATAACTTGATTTTATAGAATTATTCGTCTCCTAAGAGGTTCCCACGACATGACTATGAAATACTCAGATACAACCTAACATTCAATATCATTATTTCTTAATTGTTGCACCAATCATCCTGCGACTCTATGAAATGACTCAAGAAAACTTTATTTGAACTGATTTAAAGTGTCTAATCATTTCTCAATAGATGATTATGATAATAAAATCAGGGAACACCTTTGAATAACCCATTCGCTAGGTTCTAAAAATTTCAACTTGAAACCTACTACTAATATGACAATGAATTGCAAAAAAAAAATTAAAAACTTACAACTTCTGTAGGACGAAAATATCTCTCATTCACACGAACACGCACAATATCCGTCCCTTTTTCAACACCTTCTTCCTGAATACCACTCCCTCGCCAGACGATCTCCTTCCCCACATACCGGAACGACATCTCTACAAACTCCCTCACACTATGCATCTCCCCGGAAGCGATCACAAAGTCTTCGGGTGTCTCCTGCTGCAACATCATCCACATAGCCTCCACGTAGTCCTTCGCATGACCCCAGTCACGCTGCGAGTCCAGATTCCCCAACTCAATAAGCTCTGCTTGTCCAAGATGAATCTTAGCCACTCCTCGCGTAATCTTCCTCGTGACGAACGTCTCCCCACGACGTGGACTCTCGTGATTGAACAGAATGCCATTACAAGCGAACATCTTGTACGCCTCGCGATAGTTGATCACAATCCAAAAGGCGTACAGCTTCGCACAAGCTTTGAACCATGAACCCAAAAAAGCGCAGAAAATAGGTTAGGTTAAATCAATTGAAGCTCTTTGCAACCCATTATCCCTGTGAGTAATGAGTTGCATAAGTTACAGTATGTCTACTCACCGTAGGGTGAACGGGGATAAAATGGCGTGCTTTCGGTTTGGGGCACTTCCTGCACTTTGCCGTAGAGCTCCGACGTCGACGCCTGGTAGAATTTCACCTCCTTCTCCAGATTGCACGTGCGAATTGCGTCCAGTAGGCGCAACGTGCCGATACCGTCTACCTCGGCCGTGTACTCGCTGAGGTCAAATGAGACTTTGACGTGGCTCTGCGCGGCGAGATTGTAGATCTCTGTGGGTTTGATGGTCGAGATTAGCTTCACCAGGCAGCTGGAGTCAGTCATGTCGCCGTAGTGCAACTTCATTTTACCACCCTTATGAGTGTATTTATCGGCGTAGAGGTGGTTTATTCGCGACGTGTTGAACGTCGACGCACGACGAATTATTCCATGAACGTCGTAACCTTTTTCGAGAAGTAATTCGGCCAAGTATGAGCCATCCTTGAAAAAGTAGAAGTTAAAATTGACGGCAGAGGTTAAAAAACCTTGTAAGTTGTAAGTTAAATCATAAAACATGTTGAGTATTAAGTTATAGAAGATTAGATTACTGCGGACTGCTTCAATGTTGCTTAGTTAGGATAGATTTAGTTAGATTAGGTTCTGTTAAATTGGGTTATGTTGGGTTTGGTTATTTTAGGTTAGTGAATAGGTAAATTAAAATGTATATAGGTTATTTTCTTATATTTTAGTATATTTACCATTAAAAAGATTATCATATGATATATCTTCAAAATACTATATTTGTTTTTGTTATAAAATTAAAAACGTGAATCTCAAAGCTCTGCAAATATTTACAGCTTCCTTTACAAAAATAAATTCCAATGTTTAAATATTATGAAACAAAATTGTAAACAGATCCTCAACCAGACAAAACCTGTTTGTTTATTATACACTTGATAAACAATTACAACGGGTTGATGCAAATATAAAAACATCGATTTATGATAGCTATTGAATGATTTATGTAATGTATTTTTTTGAAATACGCGCGCAAATAAAAGACACCACGCAGCGGTGAAAGTACAAACTACAGATCAATATCTAACGCTGACGTTTGACTATTATTATAACCTCACAACTGATTTCTGCCATTTGTGAATAATACAAACTCATAACAAACGAAATACTATGTGAAACACCCTTCTTTGGCTATAATATTCATTGTGAAACTGTGTTTTCGCTGAGGCAAGCAAAGGAAAAGAAGGTAAATGTAGTTACATACCTGCCCACTAATACCAGTGATAAAAGCTACTTTCCGTGGTCCTTCCTGAGCCATTTTGCAACCACTGAATTATTCTATTTACCTTCCTACTTAACTACCACGTACCGATATGATAAAAGTGGTAATCAGGTCAGTGTTGGCTGAAATAAATAGGATTCGATCACTGAAACATCTGATTCACGCACATAGATGTCTCACTCAGCCATCATTGAAACTGTATGAAACTGAAAGCATCCATGTTTGTTTGTTTGTTTGTCACAGCTGTAATTAAAATATTTTGTGTTTTTTGCGTTTTAAGCAATCGAAATAAAACTACGAGGTTAAACAATGGAAAAACTGATATTTCTATCCCTATTTTGTGCTGCTTTTACAACTTCCGTATTGGTAGGTTTGATAATTCCTCAAAAATTGAATCGTAATACGAATTGTGGATTTTTCTAGGCACAATCATATGAGAACAATAGATGTAAGTGTGTATGTCCAAGTATTTCAACGGTGACGAACAGTTCGTTGAGTAGTCATCAGACTAGGCTTCTACATATTGCTAACGTTCCTCCAAACAAATGGTAATTATTTATGTTTCGTTTGAATTGGCGTAACCTGATCATAATTTAAATTTGTAGTACTTGTGACGGTGTAATTCTGCCACAAATTGCCGATCATATCAAAGGTAAAGAGCAGGAGTTTTGCCCACGTTGCGAATGCAAATATGAGGCTAGAAACACGAATATCATCAAGTTTGTGGTGATTATCGTCATTTGGGTGATTTCGATTTTGGTGATTTACATGGCATTCTTGATCATTTTGGATCCACTTCTAAATAAAAGAAATAAAGGGAGTTATCAGGAGCATACAAATGAAGAAGATGAGACTGCAGCTGGTGTGAGCGGGCCGATGGCACATAATATGAGCGTTCGTGGTAACGTTCTTAATCGTGTTGGTCATCAGCAGGATAAGTGGAAGCGACAGGTGAAGGAGCAACGACGTAATATTTATGATAGACACACTATGCTTAACTAATTCCATTATACTAAATAATTTCTAGTAATCGCAATTATGTATATGGTGATTATTATATTTTGTGATTTATTTGTCTTTATATAGGATAATGTACTATATTTGTTGATTTAGTTTTTATTATTTTATTATATTCTGTATTTAAGAAAATAAACGTTTAATGCGAATTATTATAACTAATTCTTGACTTAGAAAATAAAAAATCACCAATAAATCTAATCACATTCACACAAGGAGCGGTTCTTTGTATAAAAGTACTACACTTTTCCTCTATAAGTGGGGAAAATTTGATTATATTCATTAATGTAGCCGGAAAATGTTATATTTTAAAACGTGTGTTTGAAAATGTTGCAAAATTGTCCTCTTTGGAGAAGTATAGTCCTAGTATTAAAAACCTCACACGTCTAGGAATGGTGTTCTCTTTAATTTCGCGTCGAGAAAATTTTATTATCTTCATCAGTTTAGCCAGAAAATAGCATTTTCCAAAACGCTTTTTTGAACATGTCGAAAACTTGCCAACTTTGGAGAAGTGTAGCATTCGTATTAAAAACCGTACACACCTAGAACCTTTTACTTTTTCCTTCTTTGCTATAGCCAGAAAATATTTTCCAAAGCCTGTTTATCAAATTGTAAAAATTTCGAGAAAAAAGCCAACTGTAATTTGATGTACAGATTCTTTATCTTTCATTTTACGCCTCTACCCAAACATGCTTCAGAAATTTTCGAAAAAAAATCCAATTTAAACAGCTATACCGTATTAGAAATATCGCTGATCTAGGAATAATCTTATTCGAAACAGCAACAACTTTCATTTTACGCCGAGAAAATGTTATTTTTATTATAAATGCAGCTGAAAATACAATTATTTAAAATTTATTTTTAAAAATTTCAAAAATTCTTCCATTTTGAAAGTTTCTATATTACATTGAGTTGTTCAATTTGATACATGAGTCGCCATCTAGTAAGTAGTGTCTCTACTTGAATTAAACATTTTAATTAACTAAAAACTAGGCACACATAAGATTCACGTGAAATGATAGTGTTTTCGCTAAAAAACAGTCATATTTTAAGATTTAAGAAGCCCCAAGAGCTGATAAAATTGTACTAATTTTCAAAAAAAAACTGCTTGAAATTTACTTGAAATTTCATACATTTTGTGATATTGTACATATTTATGTACCATATTTTGCACAATTTCACATAATTCACTAATTTCTATCTGATAATTTTGATTATTTTATTAAAAAATAAGTGAGAAGACTAAACTAAAAATCAAACCATTTATATTTAATAATTCCCCTATTTTGTCATAGATGGCTTATTTAACGTCAACATCGCCCCCAATATCAGCTGCTCGAACTACTAAATAAACAATGTAAGAGAAAAACAAATGATGTGAAATATCCTGTGGAAATATCATTGCGCGTTTGTCATCATCATCCGTCGAGTCATTACAGTGTGTAATTAGTGAGTGCCCCTTATACTACCAGCTGCTATGCTGATCGTCGACGATGGTGATCACTAATCGGATCGCAATCATCACCCGCTGCTGTCACCATCTTCATCGCCACGAACTCCTCTCCGAATCGCAGGCGTGCCAAGTGCGAGAACCGAGAACGCGCGCGCGTCAGCGTGCGTCACTACGACAATATTTTTCAGCGTAACCGAGAAGGCGTGTTCTTGTCCTCTTACAACGCGCACCGCACAAGGTCCGCGCGCTGTTCCCACTCGTCGTGTTTTCCCGTGCGCCGTTTGCGTGTCGCATACGTCGTGCCTGCTTTCAAGGTTACGACGATCGAATCGCGCCCGCCGAACTGCGAAGCGTATTTATTGATTGTATCTGCCCGTCGTCGCGGCCTTCAACCCTGCGAATCCTGCCGGGGGTTGTGTTACCCGCGAAGGGCACGGACATAAACAGTGCGGCGTCGTGATTATATAAGTGAACATTATCGTGTTGTCGCCCTGCAAAACAAATGAAAATGTCCATGCAACAGTACTGCCTGCGATGGAACAACCACCAGCCGAACTTCATCTCGGTGTTCTCGACGCTGCTCAACAGCGAGAGCCTCGTGGATGTCACGCTCTCCGCGGATGGCAAGCATCTACAGGCGCACAAGCTAGTGCTATCTGCGTGCAGTTCATACTTTCAGGTAAGTTCTTTTATATTTTATTCTGTAAACAGCTGATCAACATTTGTTTAGTATGACATCATCAACGTTAAAAGTTACTTAAGTATTCTACACAAATCATGCGTATTTGTATCCTAAACAAATCGTTCCTATTTGTATTCAATGGCAAATAATGAGAGATAATCGAATTCAAGTTTTATGTTTATAAATTGATTGAGAATTAATGTTGTTGTAGTCTTTATTCACTATGAATCCATGCCAACATCCCATAGTGATATTAAAGGATGTAAAGTTCACCGATTTGAAAGTGATTATTGACTTCATGTATTATGGAGAAGTGAATGTATCACAGGAAGAATTGCCACGCATTTTGAAGACTGCCGAGGCACTGAAGATCAAAGGTCTTGCTGAGATGCCTGTTGAGGCTTCATTAAAACAACAGAATAATAGTGAACATGCAGAGGTTGTACCTTCATCAGACCCTAGCTGGGTTGTTGAGAATCAGAGGCAAACTTTATCACCATCACCTTGTCCTCTTTCACCTGCTAGCAAAAGGTAAATAATTTATTATTATAATTATAAAACAATTAAAAACTACTGTGACTCCAACTTTTATGCATCAATGCATATTAATTGCAGAAAGAGATTAAGGAAATCATCTACAGGTTCTGGCTCCACAGAAAAGCACACCAGCGAGGAGCATTCATCAACTGAAGTAACGCTCTCTTCGCCCATTAGTATGGCAATCATCAAGCCAGATCCAGGTGGCCTCTCAAGTAATCCAAGCACACCTATAAAGTGTAGCCCCAGAGACAGCCACCCAGGATATCATGAAAGCACCGAAACACCGTCGCCACATCAAATAAATCTTGTAAGTTTTTATCTCGTTTTGTTTCGTTTATATTTTTTGTTGTAGACTGATAATATTGATGTTTTAATTGTTTGTAGCATATACCTCATGAAATACCTGTTCAACAAACTGTGGAAAATACCATAGACTTGTCCTCAACCGCAGCACAAACTCAAACCATTGCAGGTAAATACTAATAGATTTTTTGCAAACTTTTTTTAGTGACAGGAGACGAGGATGATTGGTATTTTAGTAGAATGTGTTATCAGTTTGAGGGCAGTAGTAAGGCTAAGGATTCAACAGCAAGAGTGAACAAGCAGTTAGGGTGAATTTTTCAGTTTTGATTTGGGCGATATTTTTTGATTGGATGTTTATTTTGTAAATCCCGTGCTCTATCCGTGATCCCGATCTTGCCATTGACAAAGACTTAGGCTTAGCTCAATGGTCAGTCTTATCATTCATCGTCATTATCATTGTTATTTCATATTAATATTAGACTTTCTAAGTTAAGTAATATTTCTAACAGAAGAAATGCTTTCTGATTGTTTTTTGTTTTAAGTTTTCATACTTTTATTTTTTATCTGGATTCTTGTGAAATTATTATTTTACAACCGCTTCTTCTTTCTCCCTAACGTCTATTTCTCACGCATCATTTGTTGACGTAACCACGATGACTCATGTTCACGATTGCCGTTGAGCGCAGCCTTTGTCGGGCCCCGTGTCCGCGTGTGGACCACCATTTCTAACCTGTCTGGTACCCTTTCAGGTTACCAATGGGGCATTGTCGATCAACACTATCCACATTTTACCCAAGCCACCCTCACCCTCCCGCAGGAATTGCAGTACACAGTAGCGACGGCGGCGCAGCTTCCACAGACGTTCGTGTGCACGTCGGCGGCAGCGCCGCCCACCCTCACATTACCACCGTCGTCATCTGCATCGCAGCAGCGAGTGGTGGCATCGGTGGTACCTCCGCCGGTGCCCGCCACGGAGGTGACGCCTGTGCATGCTGCGCCCCCAAAGCGCAAACGCACCGTCAATCCACAGTCGCAGGATAATTTCATGCGCGCCCTGGACGCGGTGCGTTTCGGCGGCATTGGTTTTTGCAAGGCTGCTCGCCTATATGGCGTTAACAATCGCACACTCTGGATCGATTACAAACGACGCGGGTATCCCGTGAATCGGCTGAGCATCAAAAATCGCCATGCAGGTGGTGCGGTGAAGGAGACGACAGCGCAGGCTGTGTCGCAAACGCAGACTGAACAAGCAGAAGAATGCGAACCAAGCATAGCTGACACAACTGTCGATTTAACAACGCAGCATGAGATGCCGCCGTCAACTATACAACCGCAAGCGCTCGTTGATAACACGATGGCGATGCTTCAAGGTGGTACATTTATCGACGGTCAGCCAGTGGATATGGCCACGTCTGTATTACAACGTCCGCGATTTCTTGACAATGGAGTACTGCAAACTATGTCGATAAATTTCGAGCAAATCTGAATTGTTTACGTTTACATATTGCCATTGAAATGATTGAAAAGACTGATACACATCTCGATTTTTTTATCATGGTCTCAAATGACATACTGTGCCACAGAGTTTAATTTGTTTAAAGTTTACTTTTAAGTCATTGTTATTCGATGTTATTTATAGCAATATATGTACTTATTCAAGATAGAGTTGTTAAATATCTTTAGAATGCTAAGCATTATTGTTGGAATTGGGTGATTGTACTAATTGCTAATATGAATTGGTTACAGATAGAGTTATTATCACCACCCATGCACAGCTCTCGCAGGCGTCACAATATTTGCATACGAATGCGATGCTTGGGACAAAACGGAGTCGAATTCTGATGCGTCAATCGCGAATCAAGAAGGATGGTGATCAGCCGGACGGTGATTCTGCTCATTATCTCTCCGTGCCACACTTACGAGTGGAACGGCAGGTATCCGATCCGTTTCCGACGTCGGCATCACCACCTCCTGGACCACATTTGGCTGTGCCAGGCAATATACTCGTTAAACAACATTCACATCCTTTATTACCCAGTCAAATTGTAAGTTCTACATTTTTTAACAATCTTTGATAGTTTAACATCAGTTAGACGCATCACGTTGCGATATATCGATACTTATCCATTTTTTTATTCTATGTTATCTGGTGTCGCCATCTATACCAATCTATTGTGCATATTTATGTAATTATCAAAGGTATATGATGTATTTTTAAAATGCCTAGTTAACTCGAGATAAAAAGTTAAAATTGTTAACAATATGTACTAAGTATATGTATATTTTTTTGAATATTTTAGTCGGCTAGTCCTCCGCCTCCATTAACAATTCCATCAACGCTACAAATCATCCCGCATCCGCCTGTGGACGATAACACCTCAGCGACCTCGTCTACAATTGCAAGTGGTGGTGATCAGCCGGAGATGACTGTCCTTCCCACGACCGCTGCTCTGCGCGTGAAATCCGAGGACTTAACACCCACGTCGATGAAGGTGCGCACGGAGGAGTTGAAACGTAGCGTATCATCCCCGTCTCAGGTGAGTCTACCTCCTCGCTTTTGAATACTAGGTAGCTTTATTCGACTGAGTGGTGTACGAGTTGATTTCTTGATTGCGGTCGTCTTACTCGGCGGATCGCTGCCGGATGAGTCGCATTTCTTCGTCAGCCAAGCTTCGCACTTTTGCCGAGACTCTTTCACTTTCTCGACGACCTCGTTGCTTTTCGGTACCCATTTACTCTTTTGCGCGTCAAATTCGTAGCCCTTGGGGCTGATGAGGAAGTTTTCATCCTTGCGATCGCTTTGCAACATCCTCCAAATGCCCGACATGTACCCACAGCTGCTCGATGAAGCTATGCTTGTTGCATCAGATGATTTGTCACCGAGGAATAATTGTGATTCGATTACTTCCGCCTTTTTGGCATGTTTTTGCAAAACTTTTTGAGATGGTATAGGTGGTTGAGTCGGTGCTTGAAGAATACATATAGCTTCATCGAAATTATAATCGGCGTTCTAAAATTTAATACATTAAAGATGACTTGTTGAATGTAAAACAAAAGCTTACGGGATTGTCTTCTTTAAGGCGCATAGAATTCATAACGCGCTTATGTACGTCCGTGAATGCCTTTACAGTGTCTTTAATTCGATCTTGCACAGTCCTGTCTAATTTCGGTGGGGTTGATTGCAAAACGTCTTCTATGGTTGTTGTGGATGAGACGTGCGGCGCGCCACCATGCAGAAAAATGCTCTGCAGCTGGCTGGAGCGCCTCATTGGATGCTGTTTATGTTGAGTTGTCATACTGACAACTGAATTTAACTTTCACGTAAAAATTGCGTTGCCATATGTTTCTGTTTGATCGATAGCTTGAATTGGAGAAAAGATATAGGTGACCTGGGTAAACACCAGGTCACAAACATTTAAATATAAAAGTAGGGATAGGGAAATAGTATGGAAGAAGGTTTGATCTAGGGCACACCAACATAAACTAGCGATTTACTATATTGGTATTACTATACTAGCATCAGTTTTGATTATAAATTTTGCATGATAAAATTTAATTAATCAAATATTTAACGTTTTTTACAGACAAACACACGTTCTAGTCATTGTCCTGTAGTTCGACCTGGTCCGGCTTTAGGATGCAACTACTGCTGGAATACAGTCGACACACACGGTCGAATACTACGCAGGAAGACGAAATATCATTGTCCGGAATGCCAAACAAACTTGTGCATCGTCCCCTGCTTCCAGGAATACCACGAACGGCATGTCTCCGACTCGTTAGCGACGCCGCCACCAATTCGGATATTTCCCAAAACGACTTCTATGTGAGTGTCGTAAAATCGACATTGTGGTCCCATCCATTCGTGGGTTAACGACAATTTGGCATCGCTAAACGCAATGTTAGCGATCCGCATATTTTCAGCCTACCTAACTTGCGTTTTTGGTGAAGTATTTGACATTTTATTCAAAACTGAGAGTTTGAATAACATCCTCCATTCTTTTTGGAAAGGTTTGTTCCCTTGCAAATGGCGCTACTTTAACTTGTAAACATTTCTTGTAAAATATTGTTATATTGAAAAGTTTGATGCAGCGTTTTGTTGGATCAAACTGCAACAATTTGCGTGGCATACACGTAAATTCGAACAAATCCGATGTTTCATGCGAACATCATTCCTAGCTACTAATATTACCGACGAGAACAAAAGCGGCTGATTTCTTCTATCTATACTATGTATAGACGCCGTGTATCTTGTTTGAAGAGCTTTCGTCAGCACATTCTACGCGGTATACCACGTAATGTTTGCTGTGTTTAATTAGCTCTTATTGCAGTAGGTAGCTAACAAATGTATACAAACGAAATGAGATGACGTTGTTGAATGGATGTGTTTTGTCACTGTGCCACTTATATTGCTCTAAACTTGAATGGTTAATTCATTATTGTACAGTTGTATGCAACCTTTTGCTCAGTTTCAAAGAGGAAGAAGAGGAGAAGGCGTCGACAATGGCTTTAAACTAGCGTTTCAAGGCGAACGCTAAACGAAGCAAATTATGAGCTGTAGACGAAGAAACACTATTTTTATGATGCACATACATATATTTTTGATGATTGTAAACCGTTGAAAGTCGGTACTTAACGCAAACGCGTGCGTTTTTCGATATGCTGCTTTTGCGCCAATGCCTGCATTTTGGTTCTTTTTATAAGCAGGTAGCGACATCGCAGGTGGCATTCATTTCCATTATGAAATTGCTGCTCATTTTCAATAACAGAGTTGCAACTATGTAAATAGCTCAAGGTATTGTTGGAAATTACATTACAATTAATGTAATTTGATGCATATTGTCAATTTTAAAATAATTTCCTTGAAATAAATTGTGCTGCTTGCATAGTTACGACTCCAAGGCTCTTAAGAGGTGAAAGACCTCAGAATTTCACGAACAACTTTCTTTCAGAGGCAAAAACAAACTATTTTTACGAAATAAATTGTATATACATATTGTTGATGTTAGTGGCGTGTGATAGCTGGTACCTGTAACGATGAGGCAAACACTGATTGTGAATCTCAAGAGCAAGCCTACGAAAACAAGGTTTATTGTTCGTTTTTGTGTACAAGTTACGGTGGACAAATGTATTTTATATGAAACCGGATGTAAATTTTAACGGATGTGTCACAATCACAAGAGTAAGAAAATTCTATTTTAACTTGTAATTTATATTTTATTTATTTTTATCAAGAGCAAATTTTCGTGATTTTTCATCCAGGAAAATTGCTATATTTTGACGTTCTTTTTAAAGGAAAAAATCTTGTTATTTTACAGAAAAAGAAAATTGAATAATCATATGAGAAATTAACCAAATTTTGTTTTTCTTTAGTGAAATGCATCTGAAAGTTTTAAAAAGCGGAGAAAGATTTTTTGAATGGTTTCCTTATCACTTTAAGGAGAGAAACATTTCATGATTTCCTTCAAGCAAAACAGCTTTTATTTTTTAAATTCTTTCCTTCATACTCAATGAGCTAACATTCAATGATTGAAAGATGTTATTTTATACAATTTTTACTACTTTAATTACTACTTGGGTTCTTCCTTTTCCTTCTTCAGCGGCACATCCTCAGAAGGCTCTGGCGCTTTACGGAAGTTGGGGAATTGTTCCCAAGGTGCAGACAGCTCAAACTTACGGAATTCCTGCGCCAATTCAAGAGGTTCGCAAACGACACGCTTCTGTTCGTCATCATAACGCAACTCTACGTAACCAGAGAGTGGGAAATCACGACGGAATGGATGACCCTCGAATCCGTAATCCGTAAGAATTCGTCGAAGATCCGGATGATTTGCGAAGAAAACTCCAAACATATCCCAGATTTCTCGTTCGTACCAGTTTGCTGCTTTGAATACCTCACAGCAAGAATCGATTGGTGTCAATTCATCGGTGTAGGTCTTCACACGAATGCGTGAATTGTATCTCAAGGAGAGAATGTTATAGATAATCTACAATATTTTTTATATTTAGTATTCGAAAATTTGGATATATAAATTTAAAATTCTAACCTCAAATCTATATTCACGGCTAGGTACATCCATACCAGCAATATCGGTCAAATTCCCAAATTGCGCGGCATGATGATCCTTAAGGAACTGCAGAACAGGCAATACACCTTCCGGAACAATCAGAAGTTCCAGTTCATCGCCAGCAGTTAGTTGAACTTTTTGTATATATTTTGGTAAACATTCAGAGGCATATTGGCCAAATTCCTTCAACATCGACCTACTGACTGCATCAAATTTCCTCACAGTTGCTGCAAGACATAATTTTAGTAACACAAAATTTGGAGAGTACGTAGAGACTCACGTCTTGTTTCTTGTTTGACTTCAGCAGGTGCAGTATCGCTTGAAGAGAAACGCAAGCCATTGGCAACATTACTGCAAACTGAGAGAAATTGGTTATTATGTGAAGACCATATGGAGGTCTACTACCTACCGCGATTTTGTACAATAGGCGTTTTAAGAGTACGTGCAAATTGTCGCAGAAGCGATGCCATTTTATACAATTATTGTTTTCCTCGGAGTAATTACCCAGTTACCTAATATTTAACCTAAAATTTCTAAAGATTGTTGGGCAAAGCAGCTGACAAAATTGACAGATTGACTTTAGAGTAAAACAAAATTTGGCCAGCTTTAATCACATTACGAAAATGAAAAATTAGTTTATTTATGATGTTTGCTTGTATGTAATTATGTCAATGTTATTTTAAAATTCAGGTGTACGAATTTAATGTATTTACATATAAATAGGTGGACCCTGCATAACCTTGACAGCGATTGGTAAAGTTTTTAGCTACTCTCACTGAGACACAGATGGCACTGCTATTGCCATATGTGCTCTACTACTTCCGATGACGTGAGCGTAGATAAAAAACAGATGGCACTTCTATTGACGTACGCGCTTTACTACCCCCTATGATGAGAGCGTAGCTAAAAAAACTGTTTCCTACCCTGACCGTCCGTGCTTGTTGCATAACTTATATACATTGCAACTATTCTCCTACTTAACTCAGCATCCCACGTATACGTGATAACACTGAAACAGAGATGGCGCTGCTATTGACGTAAGTGCTCTATTACCTCCGATGCTGTAAGCGCAGCTAAAAAGCACGTACCTCTATAGCATTGCCATCTGTGTTTCAATGTTATCACTATGAGAGTAGCCAAAAAACTGTTTGCCACCCTGCCCGACCGCGCTTGTTGCATTACTTATAACTCTCCACCTGTTCTTTCCACTTAACTCAGCATCCAACGCATGCGTGATGATATTGAAACACAGATGGCACTGCCGCTGACTACTCTACTACCTGCGAAACAATATTAAGAATGACTATTCTCTGATGAGATAGTCTAACACTGTCACTATTTAACTAAAATTTCAAAATTATTCCTCGGGAATTGACTATTAAAAACTATGCATGTCGAAAATTCTTTTAATTTGATCATAATTTTTACGATTAGTAGATTCATAATTTTCATTCATAATATAATCAAAAATACTTAACATTACGAAACGATGCACAGAAAAATACTAAGCACAAAAGGGACGCAAACATAACAAATCTTATATGTAATTAACATATTCATGCATCCTCATCAGTGGAACCATCAGTGAGATACGGGGTCAAATCCATTGGTGGGATATAATCAATTGTCCTCTGACTGTCAAACTCTTCTTCGGTGGAATTATCAATATATATCAGATTAATCGCGGGATTTTCCGCGGCATCAACATCAACTATTTCTGGTGTGAAAGTGTTCGGTATTTCGGTTACATTGGCACAGTTACTATTGTCCGAATTTGTTTTATTGAAATTCGGACAGCGTAAACCAGCGATGCCTATTTTCTCAATACTCGCCAAATCGCGTTTGATGCGACGCCTTCGCGATGGATCATTACGTCGCAGTTGTAACATTGCCTCGAAATCCATCACGTAGAGAAAGCCAGCAACAAGGAGCTCACAACTGCGTTCACCGTTTTTGTATGATGTTTCCAATTCTTTGCTCGTTCTTTCATCGTACTGCCACCAACCTAAAAAATTGATAATAATTATAGGATTATCGTTAGTGGTTGATATAAATTTGTTAAAATGATGTCAATCTTACCATTTCTGCCCTCATAATACCATTGGTAGTTATACTCTACTGGAGTGCCGTCGATTTTGTCGACCAAGGTTGGTTTCTCGATGAAATCATGGGGAATGTCCTGTCGGCACATTGCGCAACGTTTACTTCGGTTTGCAGTGCCCTTGATGCAGAGGAAGCAGAACACATGGCCGCAGGGAAGTTTGGCTGGGTGCACGTATGGCTCCAGACACACTGCACACAATTCTGCAAGAGCTAAACCATTATTTACCTTAATTGTTTATGTGGCAGAAACATTACCTCTGTCTGATTCTTCAACTGCGTTAGCTGTCGTAGGAATTGCAGCAGTGGACGTGCCTTCAGCCATGGTGTAGAAGAATAACTATCGATTATTGTGCATAATCTGTTAATAGTGTAAACAATAACTGATCAACTTGCAAGATAATGCAACATACACACAATACCCTCGATAAATAGTGAAGCGATGTCAACAGACAATATTGACGGATGGGAAAGTGTCATGTTTGAAAATATACTAGCGCCACATCACGACTGGTACTATAAGTTAGAGTGGAAAACCATCGCTTGCAAAATAAACACATTTTCATACTTATAGTTTATAATGTACAGAGAATGAAATGACAATATTTTTAAATGTGTACGAATTGAAATTTGTAACAAATGAAATATAAATATTCATTCCACATATTTTCGATTAGATATTTTAAGTCATTCGAGGACATTTTGGTGACCACATAATTAATATGAAATGATTTTTGCTAAAGATTTCACTTGTATTTATCATCCTTCCTACCAATCGATTCAGAATGAAGTTTGCCACTAATGCTTGTAATAGTTCTTCCCTGCTCCGAGAAGTTTAAAGCATGCACCACCGGATTCAGGGTGCTTGAACTTATAACACTTTTTGCAAATCTACCAAAAACATCACATTGATATTGTAATGAAAACAATATGATCACAATTTAAATAAACATATATTTGGTACACATACATTACAGAAATTCTATTTGCTCGACCTTTATCTATAGGCAGGTCCTCTTCTGATTGTGCGTAGTTTCACTGGTATTGATGGATGTTTATTCTTCAAATGTCGCGTAAGATTACTGAATGAATTTCCAGAAGTACTAAAGAATCCCAAGCAATATTTACACTGCGATTTTCTTGTATTCAATACGTTAAAATGTTGCCATATAACACTCGTGCGTTTATTCATATTCCGTGGGCTGTAACACAAAAATTTCATCAAAGCCTAATGTAGATAATTTTACAACTTATAAGGATGTGATGTGAGCCGGGAAAACTTAGTTCTGACAGAAAAGCTCGTCAAAACTTCGCTCCGCTGGTGGCACTGTTATAAATGCTATTTACCTCGTTATGAGTAAATCAGCCCGTGCAGAATTAGCAAAACTTCTGAAAATATTTGGTTCATATTTCGCTAAACAAAAGAAAGTAAAAATGTTGACATTTTTTATTTTCGAATACTTCTAAAACATTTAAGACATATTTACAATTTCAAGCACATCTAATCTCCAACACATCACTATAAACAAATTATGTTAATCTAGTCTTAGTAAAGTATTTATTAATTTATGATATATCAAACTGCGTTTGACGCGATTGTAGTTTGTGTTAAATTTGAAAGATTTAAGAGTTTAAAGAAACTTCAGTCTTTATCATTGGCTCCTCGAACAATCGCGATACTATCACGAAAACTTAAAGGGACTGCATAATTTCACATCTGATCAAAGTTTATACTATGCAAATTAATAGGAGTGGTGTGCAAAAGGGCGTTGTCGAAGTATCGCGAGCGTTGAAGCATTGGCGTGGCGATTTCCACGGGCCGGCCGTCAATAAACGCACCGCTAATCATCGCAACTGCATTCTCCTCCAGCGCGTGGTTCATCGTTTGCTGATGCAGCGCATCCTGTTGCTGCTGCTGCACGTGCTGTGGTGGCTCCTCAGCACTGTCGGAGCTTTGCGACTGTGTCTGCGCACCTGCTTCATCTGCAGCCAACTGGGTGGCAGCAGCTGCAGCAGCCGCAGCAGCCGCCGCCGCCACATTCTCAGCCTTGCGCTGCTTAATGCTCACACGATTCACCGAATAACCGCGCTTTCTGTACTCGATCCACAGCGTGCGGCTGTTGACGCCGTACAGCCGCGCCGCCTTGCAGAATCCGATGCCGCCGAAGCGCACCGCCTCCAGCGCGCGCACAAAGTTGTCTTGCGACTGCGGATTGACGCTGCGCTTGCGCTTCGGCGGCGTGCCGGTCGCGGCGGGTGGTGCGAGCGGCGGCGACGTGGCGTTGGCGACATGCTGCTGCTGCTGCGACGGCGGCGGTGGCGGCGGCTGCGTCTCGCTGCTGGCCGTCGACGTGCCCGCTGCGACGCTACCGCCGACGAAGGCCGCCGTCGCCGCCGACAGCGGCGCACTCGTGTAGTGCAATTCTTGCGGGAGAGTGAGGGTGGCTTGGGTAAAATGTGGATAGTGTTGATCGACAATGCCCCATTGGTAGCCTGAAAGGGTACCACACAGGTTAGAGACAACGGATAGCGATTGATTACAGATAGCAACTTTGAGCAACGGGCAGAAATATGAAACATTTAAACATTGTATTTGCCAATAATTGGTGAGTTTAGCTACTGTTCGTACCGAGACGATTTGAAGTGATGTGTTGGAGTTTTTTTCTCACGATATTTAGTTCAAAACATGCATTTCTTCAATTTACAATTTTGAACCCATTTGCGTCAACTATTTTTCAATAATTTCAAATTTTATGTATGAACAATAATGACTTAATGATCAATTGGTTAATAATAAGATGACGTGATACAAATGGGTTAATTATAAATAAATCAAACATACCTGTAACAGTTTGTGTTGTTATCGAAGGTCCAGCTATTTCACCATCCATTTGAACCGTCTGTGAAACATCCTGTGTAATCTTAAAAGAACATTACAACTTCTCATTCCACTCAATTCGTTTTACTTACGAGATTAAGTTGTGATGTATCTGCTTCCATATTCTCATGTGATAAATGATGACTATCACTCTGATTTGGCGTGCCTGGATCTGGTTTGATTAAAGTTAATCCAATGGAAACATTTTCTTCATTTTGTGCCTCAATATTTGCATCTATTGATTTCCGCATCCTTTTCCTATAATCAAACAGTTTTAACACCAAATTTAAACACCACAAAATTCTTGAAAAAAAATATTAAATACTTTTTGCTAGTTGGTGATATGGGTCTCGAACATTCCTCATGAGTTAAAACTTCCGATTGTTCCACTGTACTGTTTGTTTCCTTATCCTTCAATGTAAATTCCGGAATTTCAGCTAAACCTACATACAATTTCCAATTATTCCCTTTCATTTATTAAAAATCACTCTCGAGATGTTACCTTTAATTTTTAAAGCCTCAGCTGTCTTCAGGACACTTGCCAGTTCATCCTGGAAGACATTCACTTCTCCAGAGTACATAAAATCCACAATTACCTTAAGATGCGTGAATTTAACATCTTTGAGTATGACTATAGGATGTTGGCATGGATTTACTGCAAATAATGACTAAAAATCGACGTTAGTAACACGATAATCGTTTCTTATTGGAATTCTTATTTCTATTCTACCTGGAAATATGTACTGCATGCCGATAACACCAACTTGTGTGCTTGAAGATGCTTGCCATCCGCAGACAGTGTAACATCGACAAGAGCTTCACTGCTGAGTAGGGTGGAGAACACAGAGACAAAATTGGGCTGGTGGTTGTTCCATCGAAGGCAATACTGCTGCGTAGTCATTCTTGCTTTAAGTCTTGAAACGAATGATAGATTAATCGTCACAAAAGTTAAATTAGTCGAGAGAGCTGTGCGTGAAGTTAACGTTTTATGGCCGCCAAAAATTGCCGGTTATGGCAAGACCGTAATTGTTGTTAAACAAAATCGAGTCGACTAGACTGGCGCTAACAATAATCTTTGCGTTATGAAGTTTAGTTTTGACAGCTACAAATGATGTCGCTGACGGTATATATTTCACGCAAAGCCACAAACCAAAATTACAGGTTTATACGAGATAGAATAATACATCTACAGTACGATGGATGGCAGTGATAATACTAGTTTTCATTAAATTTAAATTTAATCTTTGTAATTTCCGCTGTAATAATTTATACTTAGCTAGTTAAATACGAAATTTGTATAATGTTGAATAATATGTTTGTAAATTAAAATTAATAAACGTGGTACGGCAGTTTTTTGTATTATCATCATTTAGTAAAGTACTAGTACCACTGATATACGTGAGATGGCGTTAGTGGTACTCATTTCACATTAACTTGATATAAGTTGACCAAAGAAAAGTAAAAAACAAGGCAAAATGTTTAAAAAGAAGATTTCGTTATATTTTCTAGATTGTATTATTTTTTGTCACTAAAAATATTACATTTTAATAAGTTTTCTATGTCAGAAAGCTGTTGACTGCAAGTAAAATTTAACTTTATTATCTAAATTAGTTTTAACAAATTGAATTCCACTATAATATGGAAAAGTTACTTTTGTGTCGCAAACACGCGGCACTATCGTACGATACAAAAGTGGAAATTCGCAGCTCCTTCGCCCGGTGCGACGTCGTCGCCGCCGCCGTTGTTGTCGCACAATCCGCCAACGTTTGTCTATTAATGCCATGCAGCGCGTTTGGTTTAATTAAAATATGTACCGCCCCCGCCCCGTGCGATGAGCGCGACACAGTGCAGAAGAACAAGCAATTAACTTTATCGCGTCGTTCGGTTATTAGAATCGCTGCACAGTAATTAAATGAAATATTTCCCAATATTTCGTTAGCGCCAGCGGTAGCGAGCGCGCCGCGCCGTCCCCGGATCGACATCCAATGCAATTACACACGCCGGCGAACGCATTCATCATGCGCGC
This sequence comes from Mimaenictus wilsoni, assembly GCA_027575185.1. NCBI lineage: Eukaryota > Metazoa > Arthropoda > Insecta > Coleoptera > Staphylinidae > Mimaenictus > Mimaenictus wilsoni. The sequence goes on from JAODAC010008752.1 coordinate 25,712, forward strand.
CGCCTCCAAATCCATGCGCGTGTATCAAAAATAATAATTTATCGTCGTTGTTTCATGCGTGGAACTGACCCGCAGCCGCTGTTCACGAAGATAATTTCAATATTAATACTCGCGAGTGAGCGTAGTAACCCCCAGCATTGAACAAAGCGCAGCGCAAACAAATTATATTCGATTTCGTCGGCGAAATTCAAATCGCAGCACAAATGGCGGTGGCGGATTCTCGGACGGTGCTGCTGCGCTCGAGGATGCGTAATTTAAACTTTTCAATAGTGCGCATATCTGGCATTCCAGTTTGCCCCGTCCGCCGAGACGGAAACATTAGTGGAGTTTTTCGGGGCGCTACTGCCGCTGCTGCTGCTTTTCCTCGTATTTTTTTCCTTCTTCGCAGCGCAGCTTAATAAATAATAGCGATAAATAACGTTCGCCTTCGGCAACGGCGCGCGTCGCTCTCGAACGATGCTGTATGCACGCAGCGAATAAATCTTTTTATTAAAAATGAAGGAAAAAGCGTCCGGACGCGCGCGGAAAGAAGTAGCCAACTGCTGCAAAGGAGACGTAGAGACGCGGAAAAGCAGCACGACTATAGAATTACAGGACTTGAATGGGAGGAAAAGCAGCGCAAAAAAGAGAGCGGCGCGGCGGTTGTCTATGAAGCTTTCCAAGACGCATCATATTTTCCGCTGCTATTTTTTATAACGGACCTGTAATATTTTCCGTTTTAAATTAAGCTTTTTGTTGCAAAAGAGATATTATAATGCTAACTTGCAAAACTGTAGGTTTTGAAGTAATCTATTTAGTTTAAATTTAATTTTAATGTTGTTTATATCAAGTGTAAGTTGTTACAAGGCGATGCAGTGAGAAAATGTTAAGTTTAATGTACATAGGAGAAGAGAAACTTTAAGAAATACCTGTAATATTACCGCATAAGCTCCACATTATTTAATGACGTGGCACGATGAACCATGAACCACAGCAAGACAACAATAACAAATGTTTTTAAAATAATTTTGCTATACTAAAAGTTGCTAGTATTAAAGTTGCTGCATAAATTTTTAGATGATAATTTTAAGATGATCCCTTAAAATATGTAACAAAACTACAGCAATGAACGCGTTAAGTAGCGCTACATGTCTCAACAATAAAGGATACGTCATGACACGATCCATCGCGCTACGACACGACAATACTTAGGAAGCTATCAAAGACGCATCATATTTTCCGTCCTTTTTTATATCTCACTTGCCATATTGGTAACTTGCGAAACTGCAGGCTTTTAAGGAATCTGTTTGGGTTTAAATTTAAATTTATTTGGGAAAATTTTAAGTTTAATGTACTTAAGATAAGAGAAACTGTAAGAAGTCAATATTTTGAACCGCGACACGATGAACCACAACACGACAACAATAACAAATACTTTTAAAATAATTTAGTAATACTAAATATTGATCGTATTAAAATTGCCAAAAATCATTGGAATATCTTTAGACTACAGAAATTCTTAAAGTATAAGTATAAAGACAAAATTATAGCAATGGACGAGGCATCATATTTTCTGCTGCTCTCTTGAAGTGAAAACTTCCTAATGGAGGGTAAACCACTTCGTAGCGTAACGGGTAACGGCGTAAGTTTGCCTACCTTCCCTCTCCCTATTTGTATATCGGTCAGACACTTCTCCCACTTCGGTGTATTTCTACATTCTGTGCATTTAGGTTGCGAATTTACCATTTGAACTTGTTGAAATAAAAAATCGAAATAAGTGGTAAATTTGCCGAAATTTCAACTTTTTAATGATGATATAATTCATTTACTTTGATACCAAACTCTATAAATTATCTCTTTTTTACATCAGCACCGATTCAATCATTAACTTCTTTGTGTTATTGTATTTCTCTGCTTCTTTTTTTTTGTTTGCACAACACCCGCTTCTAGTTTCGGAGATAATCAAGGATTTGTATCATTATATGGACTGACCCATTGAAAAGTGTAGACATTAGTCGACATCTAATAAAACGGGGGAACCAAATTTTATACGAATTAAAGTGATATAACAACATATGGTTAGTATTTGGCCAGCTCCCCACTAATTCGTCTCCACACATCATAAAACTTTATAATGTAAAATTCTGTATAAATACATCTTTTGTAAC
>JAODAC010008763.1:0-22554 GCA_027575185.1 Mimaenictus wilsoni
GTGTATGTATGTATATGTATGTGTATGTATGTGTATGTATGTGTATGTATGTGTATGTATGTGTATGTATGTGTATGAATGTGTATGTTTGTGTATGTATGTGTATGTATGTGTATGTATGTGTATGTATGTTTATGTATGTGTATGTATGTGTATGTATGTATATGTATGTATGTGTATGTATGAGTATGTATGTGTATGTATGTGTATGTATGTGTATATATGTGTATGTATGTGTATGTATGTGTATGTATGTGTATGTATGTGTATGTATGTGTATGTATGTATATGTATGTATATGTATGTATATGTATGTGTATGTATGTGTATGTATGTGTATGTATGTGTATGTATGTGTATGAATGTAGGATCGTTTATATGTATGATTTTGTACATGTATGTGTGTGTGTGACAGGAAACCCGGTGTGTTGTTTATTATGCGACTGGTCTCCTGACCGCAATTAGAAACTCGTCAATGTCATGGCCGTGGCATGGCGCCCGCTATGCACGAGAATGTCACACTGTAATTTCGCGTGTCTGTTATTTGCGGTACCATTCCAAACTTTTGTGCATGTGTTGGTATGTATGTATTTGTGTGCGTGTGGCTGACGTGAGTGTTTGGCGTGATTTTCAGTTACGAATTTCCTGTTTGTCTCTTGTCGTCCGTGCTTTATTGTATGGCATTGCAAATTTAGAGGAAAGACATTCGTGGAGAAAATTGCAGTGCCGATGATTAATGATGTGCTATTACATTCGGGACATATTTTCCTGATTTGACATTGTTTATAATTTATATAAACAATAATCATAGTAAAATATTCATGTCGAGTTTGTTGCCTAAGGTGTACGACGCTTGCAGCGCCCGGTAATTTAAGTTTGTTTGCATTGTTGCGCGATGACGTTGGGGGTGTCCTAAGTAACATGGGGTGAGGGCGCTGCGCCACCATAAAAGCGTGGTACGCGCCGGATTTTGCCCATTTTTCCTCTGATGAGTTGTCCGGTTTACTTGTATTTTGCTCTCGTATTTGTGTTTTCATTGTGCCGTTTTAATAAAGGCGTTGTGCTTTTTTACTTCGTAAAAAAGGAACTTAACAAAAGATCCAGTCAAGTCTGGTCCCGGGCAATCAACGGGAAGTAAATTAATGCGACTATCGCGTAACAATTCGTTTTTTATTACATTTCAATCGGTTTCACTGAGCAATATTATCAACAAGACTAACTCCACTTATGGGTAAATTTTCATATTTCATTAGCAATGGAAGTGTCTCAAATGTCCGTCGTAGATTTGAACAAAGTATTTTGTACGTTTATTATGTATATTTAATTCGGTATGTATATTTAAACGAATCAGCAAATTTTCAAAAAACTTCATAGTGGATTAGCATAGAACAGATCGGTGATATCGATTTGGTATTAAGGCCATTCAATTAAGCAACTCTTCTTCTACATCGTCTGTTAATATAAAAATGCGACATCGTTTAGAAGTTTAGAAATTTTCGAATTTGTTGAAAGTAATTTACATGGCGGTTTATTCGCAAATCAGCAAATAATCAAAATTTTCGATAGTGGATTAACTAACAATAGATCGGTGATGTCTACTTGGAATTAACGCCATTGTATTAAGCAACTGTTCTTCTAAAACATGTGTGAATATGAAAATGCGACGTCGTTTAGAAACGGGTGAAAAAAGTGAAAAAAAGTGGGCAAAATCGGAAAGTAAATTATATGGCGTTATCAGAACGAATCAGCAAAATTTCAAAAAATTTAATAGGGGATTAACTTACAACAGATCGTTGATAACGATTTGGGATTAACGCCATTGTATTAAGCAACTTTTCTTCTAAATCGTGTGTAAATATAAAAATGCGACGTCGTTTAGAAGTGGGTAAATTTTGTCATTATTGAAATTTAGAAACGATAGGAAAACGCATAAATGTAATTGACAAATTACCTCTGTATCACTATGTTTAACATATCCCTAGTGTTACCGTACCCCTACCATTCTCTATACCACTACGCATACGATTATCTGTGTGTATGTGTCCCTATTAAAATATTTTTTACTTCGTAAAAAAGGAACTTAACAAAAGATGCAGTCAAGTCTGGTCCCGGGCAATCAACGGGAAGTAAATTAATGCGACTATCGCGTAACAATTCGTTTTTTATTACATTTCAATCGGTTTCACTGAGCAATATTATCAGCAAGACTAACTCCACTTATGGGTAAATTTTCATATTTCATTAGCAATGGAAGTGTCTCAAATGTCCGTCGCAGATTGAAGCATTTTGTACGTTTAGTATGTGTATATTTAATTCGGTATCACTGAGGAATAGTATTATATGGGCTTTGATTTCACAATTTCTATTAATTAATGATGTAGTATAAATATCTCTTGAATTATCATTGTTTATACTTTCGAAAATTATTATTTATTGCCAAATATATTTGCTTTATATTACATTTAACTCGATATCACTATGGAACAGGATCATATGGGCTTTTATTTAAGAAGCTATATTGAGAATAACGCCTCTAATGTTTTATTTCATTATCAAGGGGAATGTCCTCAATGTCCATCGAAGATTTATACGAATATTTTAGTACGTACATATACATACATAAATGTTCATTAAAATCTACGAATGAAATTTGAGACATGCCCCTTATAAGTTTCATACTATTAGATGTTTGAGCTTGGATACAGAAAACAGTATTTTAATATTATAATAAATAAAATTTACTAAGGAAAACCCATTTTTCCCACACATCATCAATGAAAATAAATAACAACAAACACTTCTAAATGTATACATATGCCTTTAAATACTTGTTAAATAATAAAATCATAAATAAATAACTAAATACTTTAACTTTTGATAAAGTAAAGAAATCTTATCAAAATTATTAATAATGTGTTTTCTTGTTACAGGTTGGTCTCCCTTAAGTTTGGCCAAACATTCTCGTCGATTTGCCATCACGTGGCACTTAGTCTGAAAAGTTTGGGCGCTGCTCAAAAGCCAGTCGCAGACGCGAAAAGCGGGGAAAACTTTCGATTATGTATCGACGTTAACAGCGTTACGTGTTCTCTTTTTTTTTCCGGGGACGCATACCCTTTGTGCCCGTCGGCAGGTCGTCAGACTGTTCGACGTTCTAGCCATCCTATCAGTCCCGTCCTTCGCGTGCCAATATCATCCCATCCGCCAAAAAATAACTAACGAAAGAGGGACCCGAACGTGAACCCACTTTTGGCGTTGCTCAAACTTCTAACCGACCCTGCCTCATCCTCTGCCTGCATCCTTAATATATCTACATTCACCCTTTCCTCCACCCTCCGTCTCGTCTTTTTTCTTTTTCTACACCAACGAGTTGCTAGGCGTGGTGAGAAGAGCTGGACGGAGACAGGATGAACGTAGGGTGCCTGCGGAACGGGTATGTAAGCATTATGTGTATATGCTTTATTCGGCATTCAGGACACACGACGCTTTCGCTCCGATGTTATAATCTAATCCGTACGTAAAAACTCGGGCTTTGATACAACAACACACAAGGAAAAAATCATCGTGAGTGTCGCGCGCACGAGTTGCGAGGTTTTCTTTTTTACTTTTTGAAAATCTTGCTGAAAGTGTGCAAAAAGTTGGTTTTAGGAAAGAGGAAGGGAGGTGGAGGAGAGTGTTGTACAAGCGCGAAATCCACAAACGACGGAATGAAGCCACAAGGAGCGCTTTGCTTAAGGAGATAGAATAGCGGTCCTCAAACAGTGTTTCGCTGTTTTTCCTCCTTTTAATGAATCCATTTCTTTTAGTGCAATTATTTTTTTGCTATCATGAACAAAACTTCAACATTTGCAGTTTTTTTTTGTGGTTTGATTTACCGAGCATCGACTGCTATGCTCTATTTAATTCTTGTTCAATGTAATTAGTCATATTAGAGGCTAATACTATTGTTTGCGCGATAGCGTCTTGACGAGATTACGTCCCTGCGATTTGTAAGATCGCAGAGCCCTATTCAAAAGGCTTTAATGACTTCGCCAGCAAAGTAAGTTCGATTCGCCGCCAAGTTACGGCGACAACACGCAAATTACACGACACGAGAATGTAGGAGAAATGGTGAAGAAAATAGAACTGGATACAAAGTGACTATATTTACAGAAGATTTACAAGACGAGGCCAAAGCTTCTTAAGCTCGATGCGCAGCGCATGCGCACAAAGGGTGAACATGGCGTGGTGCGCAAACAACTATGCGCACAGGCTAGGGTAGGTTCGGACGCGTACAACTATTGATAAGAAGAAGAATTCACTTTACTATGCAACCCCATACAGTAATTAACTAATATTAAATAAAATAATTGATGGAGTTTACTGTCGCTGCTTGATAAAACATGATTTTAATATTATTTTGCACAAACACAAAAAAAGAGTTTGAAAAATGTTTTATGAGAACGTTTTATTAAACACGTACAATGTACATTTCACCTTTCGGCATCTTCAGGTACTGTATCGTCCACTGAAGTTACAATTCTTTTTATGCTATTGCGCGTTTGCATTTTTTTGTGTTTGATTTACCGAGCATCCACTGCTATGCTCTATTTAATTCTTGTTCAATGTAATTAGTCATATTAGAGGCTAATACTATTGTTTGCACGTTAGCGTCTTGACGAGATTATGTCCCTGCGATTTGTAAGATCGCAGAGCCCTATTCAAAAGGCTTTAATGACTTCGCCAGTAAAGTAAGTTCGATTCGCCGCCAAGTTACAGCGACAACACGCAAATTACACGACACGAGAATGTAGGAGAAGTGGTGAAGAAAATAGAACTAGATACAAAGTGACTATATTTACAGAATATTTACAAGACGAAGCGAAAGCTTCTTAAGCTCGATGCGCAGCGCATGCGCACAAAGGGTGAACATGGCGTGGTGCGCAAACAACTATGCGCACAGGCTAGGGTAGGCTCGCCACGCGCTCGGACGCGTACGACTATTGATAAGAAGAAGAATTCACTTTACTATGCAACCCCATGCAGTAATTAACTAATATTAAATAAAATAATTGAAGGAGTTTACTGTCGCTGCTTGATAAAACATGATTTTAATATTATTTTGTACAAACACAAAAAAAGAGTTTGAAAAATGTTTTATGAGAACGTTTTATTAAACACGTACAATTAGCAAACGTATGTGTTTAAAATACGTTTGCGCCTATTTAGCGGCTTGACGTAACATCAGAAACATTGGGATGACAATATACTGGAATATAATGAGTAAAAGATAATTTGAAAACACATTAACAGATGGAAGCCAATGTGTAGTATCGATACCAATAAGTATCGTTACTTTTCTTCGAAACTTAGGTATCGAAAGTATCGAAGTTTTAAAAGTATCGATAAGAAAAAGTATCGATACTTCGTGAAAAGTTAACATCCCTACTCTATAAACATCTGTAACTCACGACAAGAACTACATTAAACAACAACATACACCAACAATTCACACCAACAACAAAAATTGTATAAATACTTACATATATGAATTGTAAACAAAACAACAATAACAAACAACAAAAATAAATAGAACATATAGAATATAATAGAAGTCGGAAAGACCCACAGAGGTCGATAGACGTAAAAATATGTGATATTATTACTATTATTTATATTTTTACATTCCCTTATTAACAAAATAAGCATAAAATTATACGCTAAAGATAAATACTGTACTAAGTATCTGCTCCTGTTTCTGCTCCTGTTTTATACTATGCAGTCCAAAGCAGAATATTCTACAGTAGAAATAAAAAATGTTGTGTTTTCTTAAAAAGTACAAATGAAAATGTCTTTCTTAAAATCAAACTTTTCAAACTGTGCTTGTTTTTACAATTAGTCCTATTACTTATACTCGCGCAATAAGTAATAGGTTGATTTGAAGGTAATCCGGTTCGAAGGACCAAGCTCGCCCAACGACGCTTGGTGTGCCAGTAAACGACGTGCACAAGTGAAATATGGTGATGATGGCGGTGTGGCGCCGGTTCCACGTGGAGATGATGATGGACGGCAAACTGTTGACACTGGTTGTAAGGCAGTGGAGTAAAGATCCATGCTTGAAAGGCAAGAAATCTATTACGGAGGTTTCGAGAATGGAAGTAAAAGGGGAGTTACCTAACGGAGGCATGTTGGAGTGGGGGAAAGTCGGGAACATTCCAAAGCATGCTAGCGTATAATAACCTATTGAAAATGTGTTTTTTTATCAAAAGAAATGAATGAAAACTTGCTTTTAAAATATAAAACTGAGCTTTTCAAAAAGTTCATATCACTTATAATTCGGCTTTTTATAGATTAAAAGAGGATCATTAAAAAATTAATTTTTATGAGACATTTGTGGATATTTTGTGCACGTTTGTCTCTGAGACATGTCTTATACAGTGTGTGTATTTTTCACACACTCACCCACCCACACACACACATACACACTACTTCGAACATTCATCTTCAAACATTCAACTTCACACATCACTCTACAGTGATGTCTACAGTCTACAGGGATGTCAAAAAAGGATCCGTATCGATAAGTATCGATACCACGTGTCGATACTTACCGACTTTTATCGAGACATGTCTTGGTTTGTCTAGTAGTGTAGTGATTATTGAAAATAAGTTATGAAATGAAAAGGACGTAGCAAATCACGTTTCTACGTCTGCTACTTAATGTAAATATTTCAGTCTCGTCTTAAGTTCGTGAAATATCACATCATGAATATTCACATCATCGTAAATTTATTGTCATGTCCTATATACTCATCCTTAAAAAACATGAGCTCGAAATATTCACTACATGACATATATACAAGTCCTTACATTAATATTTCTATGAATACAGTTTGAGAACCGCTGGAAAGAGATACGGTTTGCGACGCGATGTGATTGCGAGTATTACAAGTAGACAACTACTACGTGGTTAAGCCAGTTGGGCATACCGGTTCGACGCGACGCAACTTTGTTTTGAGGTTTGAACCGCTGTGCGAGTGTATCATGCCGACATTATCTCGTTTCGGGGGCGGTTCTGGATTAAATGCAACAAAGAGACAACGCCATAGGGGCGACGAGCAGTAGTACTCCGGTGGCGACGACGACGGCGTCGACGTGCCTCGTACCTCGTGAATACTAATGCGCAAAAGGTTTTTATACGTTTTCTGTGCCAGTTTGTGCGGCTTGTTTTCCGACCAACACAGTAATGTGTCGAGATTTCAATATGGATGCTGCGCATGTTTGTACTTTGGAGTTACAAAGTAATTAAATAGAAAAAGATACATCAACTAATTAAAATTTACATTTTTCTTGCTCATTTTGATGCTTTTATTCGCGCTTGGAAAGTATAATCAAATATGGAAATTAAATTGGGCTGCTTTTGTGTTATAAAGTTTGTTGTAATTATATTTTAATTAATTAACTTTAAGCGAAGAGGAAATATATGGATATATTAACAAGTTTAGTTGTTAAAAAAAGGAAGAATAGCAATTGAATAATTTATTACAATTCATTTTTATGAGGTGTTGTAAGACAGTGGAGTAAAGACCCATGCTTGAAAGGCAAGAAATCTATTACGGAGGTTTCGAGAATGAAAGTAAAAGGGGAGTTACCTAACGGAGGCATGTTGGAGTGGGGGAAGGTCGGGAACATTCCAAAGCATGCTAGTGTATAATAACCTATTGAAAATGTGTTTCTTTATCAAAATTAATTAATTAACTTTCAGAAAAGAGGAAATATATGGATATATTAACAAGTTTAGTTGCTAAAAAAGGAAGAATAGCAATTTAATAATTCAATAAAATTCATTTTTATGAGACATTTTTGAGTACATGTAGGTATTTTGTGCAACTTTGGTCTCAGAAGCATGTCTCGGTTTGTCTAGTAGTCTAGTATTAATTTGTTTAAGCCATGACTACGATTTTGTAGTTAGAATAAAAATCGCTGGTCTATTAACTTTAGAATGATATAAACCTTAAGCAACATGAGGCACATTAGCGAAGGTTAAGAGTTGTGTAAGATGACACACCTTGACGATTATTAATAGTAACCAACAATATTTTCATATTAGACTGCGATGATGAGACTAAGGAATTCAAATTATAATATGGATGCTAGACGAGACCAATGCTTTCGTGTTATAAAGTTTGTTGTAATTATATTTTAATTAATTAACTTTAAGAGAAGAGGAAACATATGGATATATTAACAAGTTTAGTTGTTAAAAAAGGAAGAATAGCAAATGAATAATTTATTACAATTCATTTTTATGAGACATTTTTGAGTACATGTAGATATTTTGTGCAACTTTGGTCTCAGAAACATGTCTCGGTTTGTCTAGTAGTCTAGTATCAATTCGTTTAAGCCATGACTACGATTTTGTAGTTAGAATAAAAATCGCTGATTTATTAACTTTAGAATGATAGAAACCTTAAGCAACATGAGGCACATTAGCGAAGGTTAAGAGTTGTGTAAAATGACACACCCTGACGATTATTAATAGTAACCAACAATATTTTCATATTAGACTGCGATGATGAGACTGAGGAATTCAAATTATAATATGGATGCTAGACGAGACCAAGAACACACTCACTAGACAGTCTATGAAACAAGTCACATGATTAAATAAATCTACAACGTAGATACGGGGAGGTATAGAGGCTAGTAGAGTGATGTTGGAGTGGGGGAAGGCCGAGAATCCTCCAAGACCAACTTCAGTATACTATATACCTCTTTAAACCCATTTTCCATAGAATATAATTGTACAATGGTCGTTAACTGCCTCATTTCTCATTTAATTTCATTAATCTAACAAGCAATCAGTTGAAAACAATTATAAATTAAGTTATTCGTTAAAAACAATAACTTTAACAAAATTTGTAAAAACGAAACAAAAAATTCATATCTAATACAAACCTAACAAAGGTCTCTAGACAGTCTATGCAACATGTCAAACGACCATCTCTGAACAGATTCAACTACAAGGTAAATAGGGGGACATATAAAGACTAGTAGAGTGATGTTGTGGTGAGGGAAGGCCGAGAACACTCCAAGACTAACTACACTTTATACCTCTTTAAACCCGATTTTCCACAGAAAATAACAGAATAAAGGTAGTTAACTGGCTCAGTTCTGATTTAATTTCTTTAATCTATCAAGTAAGCAGTGAGAAACAATTAAAAATTACGTTTTATGTTAAAAACAACAACTTTTACAAAAATAGGAAAAATCGAAACAAAAATTATTATCTAAAAGTATTTATATGTTCAATACTGTTCAGATTTTTAGAGTGGAGACCTTAATCAGTTATTCGAATGCATGTTCATTATGTACAGCGACATCTATGACGTATATACACGTCCTCACAAAAATGGAAGTCCATTCAGGCTTGTATGATTTAAAAATATTTTGTGCAACTTTGGTCTCTGAGACATGTCTCGGTTTGTCTAGTAGTCTAGTGACAGTTCGTTTAAGCCGTGACTACGATTTTGTAGTTAGAATAAAAATCGCTGGTCTATTAACTTCAGAATGATATAAACCTTAAGCAACATGAGACACATTAGCGAAGGTTAAAAGTTGTGTAAGATGACACACCCTGACGATTATTAATAGTAACCAACAATATTTTCACATTAGACTGCGATGATGAGACTGAGGAATTCAAATTATAATATGGATGCTAGACGAGACCAAGAACACACTCACTAGACAGTCTATGAAACAAGTCACATGATTAAATAAATCTACAACGTAGATACGGGGAGGTATAGAGGCTAGTAGAGTGATGTTGGAGTGGGGGAAGGCCGAGAATCCTCCAAGACCAACTTCAGTATACTATATACCTCTTTAAACCCATTTTCCATGGAATATAATTGTACAATGTTTTTTTACTTTCATTAATCTAACAAGCAATGAGTTGAAAATAATTATAAATTAAGTTATACGTTAAAAACAATGACTTTAACAAGATTTGTAAAAAACGAAACAAAAAATACTTATCTAATACAAACCTAACAAAGGTCTCTAGACAGTCTATGCAACATGTCAAACGATCATCTCTGAACAGATTCAACTACAAGGTAAATAGGGGGACATATAAAGACTAGTAGAGTGATGTTGGAGTGGGGGAAGGCCGAGTACACTCTAAGACTAACTACACTTTATACCTCTTTAAACCTGATTTTCCACAAAAATAACAGAACAATTTAATTTCATTAATCTATCAAGTAATGAGTTAGAAACAATTAAACATTACGTTTTACGTTGAAAACAACAACTTTTACAAAAATAGTAAAAAACGAAACAAAAATTATTATCTAAAAGTATTTATAATATGTTCAATACTATTCAGATTTTTAGAGTTGAGACCTTAATCATTTATTCGAATGCATCTTCATTGTGTAGAGCGACATCTATGACGTATATACACGTCCTCACAAAAATGGAAGTTCATTCAGGCTTGTATGAGTTAAAAATTAAAAAAAAATGATTGGAAAAAGTTTTAGACATGTTGTGTTTGTGATTAGTTCAATTTGTAGGAAAACTCTTCAAGCTACGGTGAAGGTAGGAAAGTGTACGGAGACTAATAGGAGTGGGGGAAGGTCGAGAATACTCCAAAACTTACTACAATATACTTTTTGCAGATATAAACGTATTTAAACAAAAGATAAAGATATTATCTTTTTTAATTAAGTAATTTTTTAATTAAAATTCAATTTAAGTTATTATACATTAAAAATAACGCATATAAACATAAATTATATAGGTAATGAATTAATGCCTTTTAAAATAATCAACATAGGAGATACTGAATTATCCTAAAAAATTTTCATCATCTTCCTTTGACATAGCATCAACTCAAAGGCTTTTTTGCTTTTAAAATAGTTGTCTTCTTAGAAATCAGTCAAAAATTTATACAAGTTTGAAAATTACTGGAAACTTTAGCCGTGTTGTGATTGCTATTAGATAAATTTGTATGGAAATTCCTCAAGCTATTCTGAAGATGTGGACGTATACAGAGGCTAATAAGAACGTGCAGGAGTGGGGGAAAGTCGAGAACTCTCCAAAACCTACTACAGATCGCTTTATACAGATATAAATGTATCTAATAAATGAGAAGCAATTATCTCGTTTAATTCGGTTCCAAATTCGTCAGTTTAACTTAGTATTCATTAAAAACATTACACATAAACATAAATTAAATAGGTAATGCAATTATGCGTTTTAAAATAATCAACATAAGAAAACCATAATCACCATAACAATTATTCTTATTTTCTTGTACTTGTTTAAAACTGGCTTACAAAAAAATTAAAAAGAACACCCAAAGAAGTTTCCCGCTTGTATAGTAGTTCAATTTGTAGGAAAATTGCCCAAACAACGCCTTAAAACCCCACTTGCAACGCCAAAAACCAACGAGCCTTCCAAAGTCTTCGGCAATTTGTTATAAGCGCTCCGTTGGCGTATTGCAATATACACATATATATTGTGTGTCTAAACTGTATTGTTGACTGTGTTGCTCGCTCGCTGAAACTTTGTCGAAAATCTAATAACGCATGTGTTAAGACCACGCTACCCGCACCGACACGCGTGGTTGGTTCGTTCCGGGGAGGTGTACAGCGGAGTCTACACGTCCATAATATATCAGCGTCTAGCCCCAACAAACGCCCGAGACCGGGGTTTTGTTTCGGCACGTCGCAATCCAGGAAGCAGCACCAAACGCAAGAACGCACTACACACTTCCTGCTTGCACCGGGTTGAGGAGAGTGTGGGGCCGGTGGGTCTGCCGCCTCCTTCTCCTCCGTTCCCGTTCCCTCACACTTCCCGATGGCAATGACGAAGGTTCGAAACGCGAGCGAAACATAAACACCAAGTGCGAAAGGGCCGCTCCGCGAACAGGCAGCGTGAAACAGCAGCAGCGTAAAACTACGAGGCATGTCAGGAATGGTTACCCAAATCTAAACGGTACAAGATGGCGGTATAAATCAAATATACCCGCAGCGAAATGTAAGAAGAAACATTCACAAATGTGGATGTTATAGCTTAAAACGGAAAAGTATCGGAATAAGTGGTACGAGGGTAAGTTTATTGCGGCTACGTGATGTTGGAACTGAGATTATAGAAGATAATCGAAGAACTTTGGAGTGGGGGAAGTTTTAGAATCGTCTAAAACATACTGCAGTTTATTAGATAGATATTTGACGTTTTTTTAATGGGCGTTGCCGGCGTAGTACTAACCGGAGCAAGTGGCCCATTTGGAAAGAGAGCTGCTACTTTCATAGCAGACTTCCCTCGAACTTTAGAGTAAGGGTTGATACTCCTCGGCATCCGTACGGAAGTATTTCTTCGAGGTTTATTCCCTTACCACGTTTGTCTGGTGTTCATTCCTTCTGTTTGAGAACTTTCTCATAGAAGGAGACCACCGACATCCATGCTTTTTTGCAGGCCATCATCCTGCTGCTCAGTTGTTTGGGCGTGAGTATTTCGCATTGTATAACTCTCAGCATGTCCAGACGTTGTGTGCTCCATGCAGGACAAGAGGCCAGAGATATTTGACGTTGCCATCCGTCAAACTATTAGTAGAAAATCTGTTTAGTATGTTTTATAGTATGACTTGGATGTTTCTAGACCTTCCCCTGCTACCACTTTTACTCCTTTTTCTAGAGACGTCTTTTAAAAAATTCAAAACCAAACAAATTTCCAACAAAGAGATACTCGAGGGTGACAGAAACCGAGGAAGTTTCTGGTTTTTCTTTGTAAAACGATAAAATTAGGAGGAACCAAGAATATAAACGTTTAGAACCGTCTAAAACTTGCTACAGTTCACTAAATACATATTTGTCGGATGATAATGAACTATGAATGTCTGTTGTATGTCTTGTAGAATAATTTAATTTTATATAACTAAGATTTTGGAAAGTATGTGAAGGAAATCTGAAAAATCTATATCTAACGTTTATAACTTATAGTAAGAAGAACACAGATTGATGATGTAACGCGGTAGTCGCGGTTTTTAATCACATTAATTTATTTCCCGTTGATAGCACGGGACCAGACTTAACTGGATCTTCTGCTAAGTTCCTTGAGTTATCGCGACACAAGTATTACAAAAAGCTCACCTCAGACGTCACAGTTCAAAAATACACGAAGTACAAAGCACAACGACTTTATTCAAACGGCACAATGAACATACAAATACAAAAGAAAATACACGTCAACACGACAACTCACCAGAGGAGAAATAGGCCGAATCAGGTGCGTACCATGCTTTTATGGTGGCGCAAATACCCCTTTTGTCCTCATTCTCACCCTTCGATGGTTGTTGAGCGCATTCGGCGTGCCCCGGGAACAACTTAAGCGCTGCACGCAGGGCTATCAACATATATTTAGTTAAGAGTAATGGCACTGCAGGCGCTGTCAAAATTTAAGCAAATACAAAATACAAATACGTGGTCAACCAACTCAACAGATGAATTAAACGCTTAATTACTCTGGTAGTGTTGCGAACCGGCCGTTCAGCTCACAACATCAACTTCTGACGAAAAGATGGAAGAGTTTTCACCTACCTTTCACCGATGATGTTTTGTTTTAAAACAAGCCCGGAAATTACCCGTTTCGTTGACTGTAATGCGCTGCGCAGAGAAGTAGACACGTCGAAGTTCAAATCGAAACTAACTTTATTTACACAAATTTACAATAACTTCGGCTGGGGTTCACACCACCACAACGCTTTACCTCGCAATCTTCCACCTCGCGAACCTACCCTGGACCACTCGCTTGCCTACCACTCGCTCTCTCTCACCTCACACAGGGTGCGCCCAGAAAGTCTTACCAACTTCTCTAGCAAAACTAGGCCATCTGGCTCGCACATGTTGAGGCCACCAAGGCACACGTCAGTCGGTCCCACGTTCGTGATCGGCAAGGGAAACACAGTCACGGCGCACAGTGGTTGAAATCTGTGGTTTTGCCCGTCATAAGTCTTTTTCTTGAATTCTATGTAAAACATATATAATTTTCCGATTGTACTATGAAGTAATATGCTATTAGAAGCTACCTAAAAATTTGCATGACTATGATCATCAGTATTAATATACTGGGCGTTTTGATTTGGGAACAATTATTGCAAAAGACAGGAAATGCTGTTTAAATTACCGTAAAATGAATTTCAGCTATCATATCTTTATATATAAGGTGAATTTTTGCTCACAATTCAACATTTTTAAGGTGACACAATATACATTTCGTTTATACGCATACAAAACAACTTTTTTTTGCATTTTTTGTGATATATAATTAAATTATTAAAACTTAATTCATTTTACGGTAATTTAAACAGCATTTCCTGTCTTTTGCAATAATTGTTCCCAAATTAAAACGCCCAGTATATTAATACTAATGATCATCATCATGCAAATTTCTTTTAGGTAGCTTCTAATAGCATATTATTTCATAGTAAAATCGAAAAATTATATATGTTTTGCATAGAATTCAAGAAAAAGACTTATGGCGGGCAAGACCACTGATTTCAGCCACTGTGCGACGGTGCTCCAAGAAAGCCTAAGGCGTCGTTTATACCGAAGGCGTCGCATCGCCTCACTTCGTGGTTTCCTCTGCCTGACTCATGTAATAAACGGAGATAGGTTGTTTCTTCGAGTGTCTTCATCTCCACTTCTTCATTTTCGTCAAGCATATTCGTCAAGGATACACATAAGCCCGAGGTCGAAGTCGCCGGTATGAACGATGCCTAATAGCTTTGGCTGCACTTTCCTACGTCTTTCTTAAATTGCCCAAATGCACGCGTCATAAATCCACAGATATCTGCCAAGTGCCCCGAATATTGACAAACGTTTTCGAAATTGTTAAGACCCTAATAAATCGGCACTTGGCATCGTAAAACATACAATATAATAACAAAAATAATTTTATTTCCTATGAAAAGCCAACGGTTTCCAACAGGTAGTATAATTTGGTCCAGATCTTCCTGGTTGCATAATTCGACTAACTCCAAGATTCACATGAATCAATCTGTCTTCAAACCCTCTACTTATCTCCTACGCTTATAGAGACTGAGACGCACCTCATAATCCTTCATAAAAAGGATTAAATCTTCCAATAGGACATTCTATCAAGATCCTCCTAAGAAGGTTCACACAACACTCTCGATCACTCGATTAGAAGCCCATCTAATTCCATTGTCCTTCGCATAGGACAGTCAACTCTTTCCATGGTCCTTCGAACCGGATAGACAACTATTTCCGACTACTTTTATTGCTTTTTCTAGGGATGCCTCTTTAACGATATTTTCATTAGAATATGGTAGAAAATTGTTATAAAATTCCTCCCCTCTTCTCGTTTTACCACTTTACTAAACTTGCAATTAGACTAAAAATGCTTGCAAGAGAAGAAACATATTTCTAATTAAACATCCCCTAAATTACTTAGAACGTAGTTACTTAGTGTGCGTTTGACATGTAACAATTTCCAGCGAAGAGATTACAACCGTAACAGTCATCGTCAAAGCTACACTGCTCTAATTTACTAGGCACTAGAACAGTAACTAATAGAAGTTTGAAGTTGCGTTTGAGTTTTCAACAGCTTCGAAACTCTCAATTTCATTGGTCGGCCGGCGAAGAGGCACATGGTGCCCGTGTCTCTTCGACGACGTACTTGCTCGGTACTACGATTTCGCGACACTGTCGGCGTCGTGTGTTTCTTGCAAGAGTTTCGCGTCACTCGCGACATGACACGAGATGAGAAGGCGGGAGATTTATGTATGTGGTGAAATTCATCGCATGCGCCCCGGAGTGTATGCGTGTGTGTGTGTGTCGCAAGTTTCTTCGAAACGTAATGAAACATGCAGCGTGGCGAGCGGGCGAGTGAAACTTTGGACGTGAACTTGAACAATATGACCGCCACTTCACGCAACTGTCGCCGCGAAAAACCAATAAACTACAAATATTTGCAAACTTCCTCCGACTACCTCTCTCTCTCTATCTCTCTCTCTCTCTCTCTATTTCTCCCTCTCCCTTTCTGTCTCCATTTCTCTCTCTCCCTTTATCTCTATATACCTTCCTTTTTCTCTTATAAAAATGCATTTCATAATAGTTAAGATGAATGTAAATGTGCGTTGACGGGGGTACTTTAAAATTATTACCCCGAGATTTGTAAGGTCGTGGGGCCCTATCCAAAGGGCTTTGCCCAGTTCACCATTGGAATAAACACGAAATAAACAAAAACTAAGGACACGTCGATAGAAGAGGTTAAAACATACTTACTCAGTGCAATGCTGGATTAAACCTAACTTTATTTACAAAATGGTAAAAGCGGCGAAGAAACGCCAACATGGCAAGCAATAGGTGTGGGGTTGCTAGGCATGCGCGACTTAAGCGTGCGTGGGCAATACCAACCCCATTATCAGGGTTGGTATTGCCCACGTTCAAAAATTCCTAACAAAAATTACCATACAAAAATTCCTAAAAGCGCCAGTGTTCCGCGAACAATGGAAGAGGTACACATACAACTGAAAAGTAGAGTGGGGGAAGATCTAGAACTTCATAATCTATTACTACCTCTTACTATCTATTAGTATCTTACAGTAAGGGCAGCTTAAAAAGTTTCAAATCCTGGTGGTCATGTGTAGTCGCTGAGACAAACACACTTACATGTCCTCTTACAATTAGAAGTCTTCTTCACGGCTACCAACCTATCCGAAGTGTAAATCATATGCCCAAAGTTCCCAAAATAATGCTGTAAGAAATACAGACTATAAGTTTATCTCTGCTCAGCGATTAGGCGGGTCAATGAAGAGAAAAGTCCTTGAAAATGAAAATACAAAATATAAGACAGTCCCAAAGAGGAACGAACAGTATACGAATGAAATGTAGGAGAGGGGGAAGGTCTAGAACTCTTCAAAACAAACTACTCTACTCTCCAAAACAGCTTTAGAACTTTCCAAACGAACGAAACGCCTGCGCAGCAAATATATAAAACAACAAACACCCTTATATGTTCCCTTAGAAGTGTTCTTCACTTTCGCTACCAACCTATCCAAAGAGTGAACCATATGCCCAATGTTTCCAAAAAAAATCTGTAAAAAAATACAGACTATAAGTTTATCTCCGCTCAGTGATTAGGCGAGTAATTGAAGGGAAGTCCTTGAAAATGTAAGAATAAAACATAAGACACTCCCAAAGAGGAACAATCAGTATACAAATGAAATGTAGGAGTGGGGGAAGGTCTAGAACTCTCCAAAACATACTACTCTACTCTCCAAAGCAGCTTTGGAACTTTCCAAACGGACGAAACGCCTGCGCAGCAAATATATAA
Organism: Mimaenictus wilsoni; assembly: GCA_027575185.1. Taxonomy (NCBI): domain Eukaryota; kingdom Metazoa; phylum Arthropoda; class Insecta; order Coleoptera; family Staphylinidae; genus Mimaenictus; species Mimaenictus wilsoni. The sequence goes on from JAODAC010008763.1 coordinate 17,344, forward strand.
AACAACAAACACCCTTATATGTTCCCTTAGAAGTCTTCTTCACTTTCGCTACCAACCTATCCAAAGAGTGAAGCATATGCCCAATGTTTCCAAAAAATTCTGTAAAAAATACAGACTATAAGTTTATCTCCGCTCAGCGATTAGGCAAGTAATTGAAGGGAAGTCCTTGAAAATGTAAGAATAAAACATAAGACACTCACAAAGAGGAATAATCAGTATACAAATGAAATGTAGGAGTGGGGGAAGGTCTAGAACTCTCCAAAGCAAACTACTCTACTCTCCAAAGCAGCTTTAGAACTTTCCAAACGGACCATACGCCAGCGGACCAAATATATAAGAAACACGATTTCCTTCAATAATCGACGATGGCATGCATACTGTTCACAAACTCATTGTAACGCTAATCTAGGTTAATATAGGTTAGAGGACGGACAAGACAACCGCAAACTCCGAGGCGAACCACAAGCCATCCGATATTAATTACCTGCCTTGAACGTCGAATGAAAGGCGATTAATTGACGAACGCTGGCTTATGCATCATCGCGCTCGCACACAGTGTTCAATGCTTTGCAAGACGCAATCATTCATGCGATAATGCGTCGCTCCACTCTAGTCATGCGAAAACACCGTTTTGCACATATTACTATCTCCCCTCCGAGACGGACAGCTACAGACATCCCAGACATGTTTCTCTGTCAGTTTTGAGGTTATTCTCTAGGACTGCAGTCGACAACACTGGCAACACAATGAAGCTTTGTTTCATTTGTTTATTTATTCGAAAGCAATTTCGACTCGTTCCTTTGGCTTTGGTTTAATTATTGACTTCGCAGCGGACGGTGGCAGGTGGAAGGTAGAAGGAAAGGGGTAAATAGCAGTTTGAAGCGTAGATGTTACGAGTGCATGGAGAGTGCAACAGCAACGGTGCTGCAATATTGATGTTCGTATCAGATCGTGCAATTGAGCTTAACTGGATTGCCGATCCGGCAACCACCGACAGGGCAATTCGTGGCACTTTCGGCCAGGTGGCTACTAAGGTGGTCATGGTAAGGCAATCCGAAACAACGTGGCGAGGCGCCGAGGCAATCGTCGAAAAATGATTGGATCCGCTTCGGATATATACAACTTCGAGCCTCGAGCTTTGGTGTTGGGTGAAAATACGCGGGAAAGACGAAACAAATCTATCGCCATTCCCTAGCAAATACTAGAAATAACATCAATTCACCTCAAAATATGTTTCCTCGTTCTATGTCTTTTAAGAGGTTTATGTTTTGTCTAAACCTAAAAAGTTCAAACCGTTTAGCGTTTATAGGTCCATTAACATCGGTTATGGTTTGTGAAATTAGGTTAGGAACACTTTTATTTAAAGGTTACTTCTTATATTTGAAGTTTAGTTCTTATATTTGAAGTTGAAGTCTTATATTTGAAGTTTGTTTCTTATATGTGAATGTTCGTTCTTACGTGTGAAGAGTATTTGAAGTTTAATCTTGATTTAGAGAACGAAATAAGACAGAAAATTTAAACTTGTGCTTCAATAACTTAAAAAGCCGAAGAAAACGTATACTAGTGTGTTTTCGAAGGTTCCAGACCTCTCCCCACTCAATGTTTCGCTTGGCAGTTACTATTAAAATCATAAAAACACGTTTGTATAGAAAAGGGCGAAGTAGAAAAGTACGTAATAATTTATCTTCAATATTTTAGTGGGGTTTGCCCCACTCCAAACAGTTTTTTGTGTCTTATCATAGTTTCAAACTTTGGTGTGAATGGCTTAAAGTTTTTACTCCATCTTCTATACTAATATGAATTAGAATGAATTTATAACATATTATAAAAATTGATAAAATCCTTCCGAGTTTTGATTAAGGAACATCGAAATTAACAAAATATAAAGAGAGTTTTACTTAATCAAAGTTATTATTATGTTAAAAGGAAGAAAAGAAATTGATGGATAAATAAAATGTTAGAATGTTGAATTCGAGGTGAATGTCTTAAAATTTTAGCTATATCTTCGGAGCAAATAACAATAAAAATAAAGTTATAACACATTATGAATCTTTCAAACTATAATTATTTTCTTACTTCTTATTACTTCTTATATTTGAAGTTCAAGTCTTATATTTGAAGTTTGTTTCTTATATGTGAATGTTCGTTCTTACGTGTGAAGAGTATTTGAAGTTTAATCTTGATTTAGAGAACAAAATAAGACAGAAAATGTAAACTTGTGCTTCAATTACTTCAAAATCAGAAGAAAGCGTATACTAGTGTGTTTTCGAAGGTTCCAGACCTCTCCCCACTCAATGTTTCGCTTGGCAGTTACTATTAAAGTCATAAAAACACGTTTGTATAGAAAAGGGTAGAGAAGTACGTAATAATTTATCTTCAATATTTTAGTGGGGTTTGCCCCACTCCAAACAGTTTTTTGTGTCTTATCATAATTTCAAACTGTGGTGTGAATGGCTTAAAGTTTTTACTCTATCTTCTATACTAATATGAATTAGAATAAATTTATAGCATATTATAAAAATTGATAAAATCCTGCAGAGTTTTGATTAAGGAACATCGAAATTAACAAAATATAAAGAGAGTTTTACTTAATCAAAATTATCATATAAAATAAATTATACTTTTTGAAATTGTTTAAATTTTTTATGTTATTTCAGATACCAATAAAGATATGGACATTTTTAAAACATATTCCGAAAGTACATTAAATTTTCTTTCAAACTGATACTATTCCTTCTAATTTAGAAGTCGTTAAAAGCGAATTAATAATATGTAAAAAGGAAAAAAAGAAATTGATGGATAAATAAAACGTTAGAATGTTCAATTCCAGGTGAATGTCTTAAAAATTTAGCTATATCTCCGGAACTAATAACAATAAAAATAAATTGATAACATATTCTGAAAGATGATAAAATTCTTCATAATACTGATTAAAAACGTCGAAGTTTGATCAATATATTAGCGAGTTTTACTTAATCAAAGTTGTCATATAAATTAAATTCATCTATTTGAAATTGTTTAAAATTTTTATGTTCTTTCAGAAACTAATAAAGATACGGACATTTTCCAAACATATTCAGAAAATACATTGAATTGTCTTTCAAACTATACTTATTGCTTCTCAATTAGAAGTCGTTAAAAGTGAATTATTATTATGTTAAAAGGAAGAAAAGAAATTGATGGATAAATAAAACGTTAGAATGTTGAATTCCAGGTGAACGTCTTAAAAGTTTAGCTATATCTCCGGAAATAATAACAATAAAAATAAATTGATAACATATTCTGAAAGATGATAAAATTCTTCATAATACTGATTAAAAACCGTCGAAGATTGATAAATATAAAGCGAGTTTTACTTAATCAAAGTTGCCATATCAATTAAATTCATCTATTTGAAATTGTTTCAATTGTTTATATTATTTCAGAAACTAATAATGATACGCACATTTTCAAAACATATTTCGAAAGTACATTAAATACTCTTTCAAACTAGAATTATTTCTTCTCATTAAAAATCGTTAAAAGTGAATTATTAATGTGTTAAAAAGAAGAAATGAAAATGATAGATAAATGAAATGTTAGATTGTTGAAATCGGTGTGAATGTCTCAAATTGTTGACTATATTTTCTGAACTAATAAAAATAAATACAATTTGACAACAGATTATGAAGGAAAGTAAAATTCTTGATTACACTGAATAAAGAACATTTGAACAAGTTTTACTTAATCGTAGTTATTGCATAAAAATTAAACTTGTACAAGTCATTTTCCAAACATATTCCGAAAGTATATTAAATTGTCTGTCAGAATTAATTAATTACAGTTAGCTAATGATGCATTTAAAAAGACTTATACGAGAGTGGATAGCGCCAAACAGAGTAAATTTCTTAAATTTTTGGACTTATTTAATAACATATTGGGCACATAAAATACCATGAGAGCATTAAGTTGAAAAAATATAATAGAATAATTCAAACTTATTTGAGAATTTGTTTGAGAAAAGCATTCTCACTCATATACATGATCCACATCTCCTCAACCTAACATGCCCTACTCTCGAAACCTGTGCAAACCTTACACTCGAATAATAACCAACATTATTGAATATTACACGAGTACGAACACCGCATGTGAATTTCTCCTTTATAGGTGAACTTCCCGAAATCCCAACAATCTCTACGAACAAACCCTGCGTATTGCCGCATCCCCTGCATTATCTACATCCCTGGCATATATGCAAAGTGACGTATGCGACGAGTTGCAACCAGTTGCAACAATATATTGCAACACCGCATAATCAGCTTGGGACCAACGAAGCACAAACATACAACAAACATGCGCCAAATCTGAATGTCGTGACTTTGCATCCGGATTAAGATTAACTCGAACACGAAAAAATACTCTAAATGTGGTTACTACTATTTTATGGTCGTTGGAGAGTCCTAGGTGTCTTCAAAGACTATAAAATTGTTCGGCTAGCTAGACTTGAACTTGATCAGTGATCACGAATAAGGTCGCACGCCCGCGGCTTCGAGCGGATGGAAATATCTATTGTAATGTAATTTATTGGTGCACATACACATACACATACACAGACAACAACACCCACGAATTACAAAACCTCAACAATCTCCGGACAATCAAATCATAATGCTGCTTGTTAACGTGGGCAGTCGGTCGCCGCGACGATTAGCCAACCGTCGTCGTCGCTGCAATAGATTCGGAATAGAGTCATTGATCTTTTAAGCGTTGCTGGAACATACGAGCTAACATATGCCTTGAGGCATATGGGCTTAAGCTATGCCATGTCTTAAGCAGCTAACAATAAACTAAAACGCAAAGACGTAAAATTGAATCCGGTATTCAACTTTACTGAATGGTAATTAAACATTTATAGCTGTTGAGCCAAATTTGACTGCATCACTTGACTGTATAATTTCAGATCGACTTTTTGACAATATTTAGTTTTTGTACGTTATCTCCAAAACTAATAAAGATAACAAGATTGGCATAACATATTCTGAAAATGCATTAAATTCTCTATCAAACTAGATATATTGCTTGTAAATTAGATTTCGTTAAACGTGAATTATTAATGGATTAAATAGAAGAAAAGAAAATTTCAGATGAAATGGTAGTTGGAATCGCTTACAAAGTTCTAAAATTTTGGCTGTAACTTTAAAACTATTAAGAATAAAGATAAATTGATAA